>JABUQX010010870.1:0-17500 GCA_015478945.1 Trachelipus rathkii
AAGAGAGAATCCAAGCATATTAAAACGTTAATTTTACATGGACTAAGTAAATATTTAGCAAACGAATTTTATCATAACCTCGTTTAATTATCATACAGAGCAGTGAAAGTATGCTAACGTAACAAGTTTCCCATCCATTAATTAAAGCTAACATATCATAACCTGAACTAAGAGATTATAATGACAGTGACAAACCCAACACACCATATGCATGAAATAAACCACTAACATTACAAACTTTCGCAGCTTAACAACATGTAAAGTACATAACACTTAGTCCAAAACGTACCCTATTCAGACTTTTTCAGCATATCTCTGACATATCATTGTTAATTTACTTTAACATCGTAATATTTAACAAAAGTGTTAGCATAAACCTGTCTCATCGTCAATCTGACAGAATATAATTGCTGGACGTGAACAAATGTTTTTGACATCAATTCGTACATTTAACAAAAAGATTTCATCATAACTCGTTTAAAATGATCATAATGCCTACAGCGAAAGAATCGCAACATAACAAAGTTTTAAGCCAAACATAACAAAAAATAACAAAATTTTATCCTACATAACATAAAAGATAAGTTCTTTGAATAAAATATCACAATAAAACGTAATAATTTACTGATTTTAAAGCAATAAATCGTAAATAGTAAATTCAAAACACCGCATCCCTGCAGCTCCCTACCCGTCCCACCCCCCTGTGATGCTATTGAGCTATTGATTCAAGTCATATTTCATGTATCTTTTTGGACAAACATAACATAAAAATAATGTTCCTTTATATACTACATACGAATATAGTGCTTACCACAAAGTTTTAGTGCATTCATAAAGCTAACAAATATAAACACGCGACTAAGGAATATATGTATACAAATGCAAACCTAACTAATACCTAGCGTATGATAAATCAGTCTAACATCCTGAAAATTCCCTATTGTCAGGTAAACTAGCTAGACAGAATATAAATACTCGATATGTTCCATTTTCGAGCAATTAGCAACAGTGTAAGCCGTATTATCTTTTAACAAAATTCCCTTAACAAAGTGACCAATCTATCAAAGAAGCCACCAGTCCTTGAACTATGAATAAGATCACTTATCTTCATCAAAAGTGTCACTGCGTTTTTGAGTATCATCATTTGAACTGTGAAATAATACGTAAGACAGTTAGCAAAAGTCTGAGGGCAATACGTAACATTTATTCAATCAAAAAACTTAACCCTAGGTTCACGTTTCTAACACATCATGGTCAGGTTAACCCAGTAATATCTTACAAAAACTCATCATTTCTCTAACAAATCAGTGGTTATTCCACATTGTCCATAGTAATGATTTAACATACACGTACTTACTTACGAATAACATTTTCGATTAAACCAAGAGTATCTGATGCAGACACAGTTACCTTTCCGAGAGAAAACCCAGGGGATGCGCCCCTTGAAAGGGTGTGAATCCCTGCGAGGGGGGGATCACCCGAAGGGGTGTAAGCGGGCATTACCGCTCCGAAGGAGGGGTAAGGCTCAGCCCTTCGGGCTGAGGCCCAAGGCCCGCTTACACCCCTTCGGGTGATCCCCCTCGCAGGATTCACACCCTTTCAGGGGCGCATTCCCCCTGGGTTTTTCTCTCGGAAGGTAATGTGTTTCTTTAGATACTCAGATACTCTTCGTTAATGAAAACTGTTTATTCGTAGTTAAGTACGTTATGGTTAATATTACTATGACAATGTGAAATAAACACTGATTTGTTAGAGAAATATGAGTTTTGTAGATTTTACTGTGTTAACTGACGATGATGTGTTAGAAACGATGAACCTAGGTTAAGTTTTTGTTGAATAACTGTTAGGTTTGCCCTAGACTTTTGCTAATGTCTACGTTTATTCACAGTTCAAATGATGTTATACTCAAACCGAGTGACACTTTGATGAAGATAGTGTCAATTCATAGTTCAAGATGGTGGCTTCTTTGATAGATTGGTCACTTTGTTTAAGAAGGGGATTTTGTTAGATATGACGGCTTTACCTGTTGGCTAATATGCTCAGAAAAGTGGGAACATATCGAGTATTGTATGATCTGTTAGCTAGTTTACCTTGATCAATAGGGAATTTTTCAGGATGTTTATGCTGATTATTGCATCCGTCTAGGTATGTAGGTTTGCATTTGTAACATGTATATTCTAGTCCGCGTTATGATTTGTTAGCTTTATTGATGCTAAAACGTTGTTGGTGGTTAATGCATATATTCGTAGGTTAGTATTATAAAGAACATATTTTTTATGTTATGTTTGTCCAAAAATGAATACATGAAATATGACTTGAATCAATAGCTCAAATAGATCATAGGTGGGTGGGACGGGTAGGGGACTGCAGGGATGGGTGGTTTGATTTACTGATTTACTGATTTATTGCTTTAAAATCAGTAAATTATTACGTTTTACTGTGATATTTTACTCAAAGAACTTATTTTTATGTTATGTTAGGATAAAATTTTGTTATTTTTTGTTATGTTTGGTTAAAACTTTGTTATGTTTGCGATTATTCGCTGGGGATTATGATATTTAGACGAGGTTATGATGAATTTTTTTGTTAAATGTTACGAAGTTGATGTAAAACATTTGTTTTAACGTGTCTTTTTTGCAATTTTAATTTTATTTTTTTTTTGTTAATTGATGTTAGACAGGTTTATGCTAAACTTTTGTAAATATAACGATTTTATTATAAAATTAACACATTGATATGTCAGAGATATGCTTGGAAAAAAGTCTGAATAGGGTACGTTTTGACGCGATGCTAGTTACTTTACTGTTGTTAAAGTGGCGAAAGTGTTGTTAATGTTAGTGTTTATTCATGCCATAGTGTGTTTGGAACTTTGTTATTGTTAACATTATATTCTTAGTTCAGTTTATGCTATGTTAGCTTTATTATGTGGAAACTTGTTACGTTAGCATACTTTCACTGCTCTGTAATGATAATATAAACAAGGTTATGAATAAATTCCTTGCTAATATTACTGTGTCATGTAAAATTAACGTAATATGGTTGGAGATATGTTTTGGTAAAAGTGATGAATATTGGTTACGTGTTGTGTATTGCAATGTCAGGGTTTAGCTTTACAGGTGTTAAGTGTGGAACTTTGTTTTAATGTTAACAGTTTATTCGTGCTTAAGTTGTTTTAGTTTGTCGTTGTACATTATTTCTTAGCTCTAGGTGATGGCTATGGTAGCTTTATTAATATGAAAACTTTGTTACGTTAGCATATTCATTGGTTAGTATCCAAAGAACTTATCTTTGTACTAAGTTATTGGTTGTTGTTGTTTGTTTGTGTTGTTGTTGTTGTTGTTGCTTGTTTGTTGTTGTTGTTGTTGTTGTTGTCCCGACGAGATATATACTTCCTTTGACTGTATATGGTTCATTCGTACGTCGTATTCTGGTTTACTTTCTTCTGATTGGGTGAAAGAAAGAATCTCATTACATTTAAGGGATGTTTTTACACTATTTTCTTCAGTAAGATAGTTTTTCCGCTGTGTTGATACGTTGACATCTCCCTGCATCTCTTAACGTTTGTTGTTGATATCTTCACGAGGAGTTTCGTTATTCCAAACGATGTGTGCATTTATATTTAATCGTAAAGCCAAATGGCGACTGCTACATTGCTTGTATTCCTGCAAGAGGGTCAAATATAATAAGTATTGCATCACTTTATCAAATAGTTAAAGCGTAAAATCATTTTCATGTTTAGAGTTGGTATTTTCTGAAAGGAGGCGGAGTCTAAAAGAGATAAGTCTAAAAAACTTTACTTTATTCGTATTTTACTCGTTAGGTATTATGCATGGTTAGGTGTGGTTATGACACATTTTTTGATTAATGTTACCTGTGTCACATGTAGAGATTAACGTTAAATTATGCTAGAGATAGTGTCGTTGGAAAAGTATGAACAGGTTACGTTTTTGTATTAAAGTTAGGTTTACTTTACTGTTGTTAAGTGTGAAGCTTTGTTAATGTTAACAGTTTATTAGGCCGTAAGAAATGTGCTTTAGGTTTGTCGTTGCACATTATTTTCTAGTTCTATATGATGTATGTTAGTTTATTAAGTGTGAAGAACATTGTTATGTTTAGAGTTTATCGTTGATCAGTATATTAACCAATGTTGTGAGAAATTGTAGTTAAAGTTTAACTAGTGTCATGTAAGAATAACGTTATATGTTAGAGTTGAGTGCTGTGAAAAATAAGATTAGGGGGGGTTTTGTTTTTTTTTAACCCGTTTTTTATAGCATGTTAGTTGCTTTACTGGTTTTGAGTGTGGAACTTTGTTTAATGTTAACAGTTTATTTGTGTGTAAGTTTGTGATAGGTTTGTCTTTTGTACATTATTTTCGTAGTTCATGTTACGCTATGTTAGCTTTATTGGATTGGTGTGGAAACTTTATTGCGTTAGCATACTTTCGCAGCTCTGTATGATAATTAACCAATGTTGTGAGAAATTATTAGTTAAATGTTACTGTGTTAGTGTAAAGATTAACGTTAATATGTTAAGAGTTATGGCTTGAAAAGAGTAAGAATGAAAGTAATGTTAGAGTTATGCTTAGAAAGTAAGAAATAAGTTACGTTTTGCATACCATGTTTGTTGTTTACTGGTGTTAAGTATGGAATTTGTTAATGTTAACAGTTTAATTCTGATTAAAAGGGGGGGGGGGGGGTTAAGAGGGGGGGGGGGGGGGGGGGGGGGTTGTCTCATTGTGCATTATTTTCTTAGTTGTCAGTGTGATGCTAGTGTTGGCTGTTATTAATGTGGAAACTTGTGTTACGTGTAGCATACTTTGCGCTGGTGCTTGTATAATGATAATTTAACCAATGTTGTGAGAAATTTTAGTTAATGTTTACTGCTGTTAGTGTAAGATTAACGTTATTATGTTAGAGTTATGCTTGAAAAGTAAGATTAGGTTACGTCTTGCATACAATGTTAGTTGCTTTACTGGTGTTAAGTGTGGGAACTTTTGTTTATATGTTGGACGGTGCTTTATTCCTGGCTTAGGATGTGTTTATTGTTTGTTCTTTGGGGCATTATTTTCTATAGTTCAGGTTGATGCTTATGGTAGCATGTTATTTATGTGAAAACTTTATTATGTTAGCATAATTTGCCATCTGGTCTGATATTGGATTAAATTAAGCCCAATGTTGTGATAATGTTTTGTGCTAAATGTTGACTATATAGTTTAGTGTAAGATTAACGTGATTAATAATGTTACGAGATTTGGTCCTTTGAAAAAGTAAGATTTAGGTTACGTTTTGGCATACCATGTTAGTTGCCTTACTGGTGTTAAGTGTGGAATCTTTGTTGTTAATGTTAGACAGTTTATTCGTGCTTAAGATGTGTTATGTTTGTGTCTTTTGGGTCATTATTTTCTAGTTTAGGATGATGCTATGGTTTAAAGCTTATTAAATGGTGAAAACTTTTATTATGTTAGCATACTTTCGCTGGTCTGGATGATAAATTAACCAACGTTGTGATAAATTTTTGCTAAAGTGTTACTAATGTTAGTGTAAGATTAATCGTTAATGATGTTAGAGGTTAACCGAACAAAGCAATGAATCATAGGTATTTGCGTGAACTTGTTTCCGGAAACGAACCAAACATGAGAATCATCAGGTATTGGTAACTATTTCGAAAAGTGGGAGGAGTTTGACACAATTGTCTCGACTTTGGTATTTGATAGACTCGTTAGTGTGAAACGGGACCGTACATCAGGCTTGCGTAGACATGTTCGTTCTGTATGGCATTAGTATGGTGAGTACTGTTAAGGTGTTGGTTAATGTATGAACTTTGTTAATGTTAGTCATGTGTATATCGATCATAAGTAATGTTTAGGTTTTGTCATTGTGCGTTATATTCCTGGTTCAGGATATGATATGTTAGCTTTATTGATGTGAAAAAACTTGGTAACGTCAGCATATAGTTGTTGGCGAGTATGGTTGTGATAATAAATTTTTGTTTAAATGTTACTATGTAATGTAAAAATATCGTGATATGTTAGAGATCTGTTTGAAAAAAGTGGTGAGTATGTGTGACGGGTCTGTAAGCGAACGTCAGTTACTATTCCTGTTGCCTAAGTATGGTATTAATTTGTTTAGGTTTGTAATGTTATAGTGTCATTATATTGCTTGCATCAGGTTACGTGTTGATGTTAGCTTTACTGATGTGAAATCTTTGTTACGTTAGCTGTTTTATAGCTGTTTTAGGTTTATGTAAAAATGTAAATTTTTTGTTTAACGTTATAAACATAAAAAGAATAAAAATTTTAGTAAAACAAAAAGTTTTTAAGAAATAAAATAAAAAATTCAAGTTTTTTTTAAAAAAAACAAACAAAACTAAAATGTTTTAAAGAATAAAATTATAAAAATAACTGAAAGTTTTTTTAAAACAAAAAGTTTTTAAAGAATAGAAGTTATAAATAATAAAAGGTTTTTAAAACAGAAGAAAAAGATAAAGATGTGAAGGCTACGTTCTATATTGTTTGCTAGTTACTTTATCTGTTGTTAAGTATTGAAACTTTGTTAATTGTTAGTTGTTTTATTCGTGTTTTAAGGTAAGTGCTTAGGTGTTGATGTTGAATAACTCAGTTATAGCTGTGCTTACATCAGGTTTATGTTAGTGTGCTTTATTGATGTGAAACTTTGGTTAGTGTGCATGCGATATAATTCGAGGATTAGTAATAGTCCAAAAAGGAACATATTTTATCCAATATGAGTAACTTCTCTCACCTTGAGAATTCTAGGAGTGACGTGGGTCAACAGATACTTCATGTAGATCAACTAGCCGGCCTGAATTAGATGCCAGGGTTAGGGACGGTAGGGGGGGAAGGATAGGGGTTGGTGGTGATTTATCACTGATCCTGTGCAGGCCAGTCGATTTTACTCGTTTGTATGGGGTGTATGTTGGAAAAATCACGACAATATTTTTTGTTGACGACGATTAGAAAGATGTAAAAACATAAAAAGAATAAAATTTTTTAGTAAAAACAAAAAGTTTATAAAAGAAATAAAGGTTAAAATCTAAATACGTTTTTTATTTAAAATGAACAAAGACAAAATGTTTTAGATAAGAATAAATTTCAATAGCTAAAAGTTTTTTGAACAGAAAAGTTTTAGAAGAATATAAGGTTAAAAACATCTTAAAGTTTTAAATTACAAAAAGAAAAAAATATGTAACGCTATATCGTTTCTAATTTGTTTGCTAGTTACTTGCAGTGTAGGTAGAGTATGAACTTTGTTAATGTTAGCTGTTTATGTTCGTGTTGATAAAGGTATTGTTAGGTTATGTCTGGTGTATGTTTATTACTTTGCTTGGTAAATCAGACTATGATATGTTAGCTTTGTTAAGACCCGAAAAACTTGTGTTTGTTTTGGCCATATATGTCGTTGATCAGTATTGATAAATTAGGGTAGCGGTTGATTGCAAAATATACTACAGTGATTAAGTACGTAAAGATTAGTAATGATATGTTTAGGAGATTTAATGTTTTGAAAAACGTATGGAATAGGTTTATGGTTTTTTGTATGCAATGGTATTACTTTCTGTTTGTTAAGTATGGAACTTTTGGCTAATGTTAGTGAATTTATTCAGTGCATAGGGTGATGTTCGATTTGTATGTTTATAGCTATATATTTGTTACAGTCAGGTTATGATAGTGTTTAGCTTTTAGTTGATGTGAAAGGTCTTGTGCTGCGTTATTGCGTAATTGTCCGCTGTGTCAGTAAATTGATATGACAAGAAGATTGTGATAAGAAGTTCGTCTTTTATGTTAAATGTTAGCGCTGATGTTTCGTGGCAAAAAATAATAATGATATGTTAGGATATGTTTGAAAAGTGTGATAAGTGTACGTTATTGTATTGCAAAGTTAGTTATGTACTGTGTTGTTAAGGATATTGAAGGCTTTGTGTAAGGTAGTTGATAGGTTGCTTATTCGTTTGTATAATGATGTGTTAGGATTGTGAGTGTAGCATTATCTTCGTAGTTCATATGTATCGCTACTGTTTGCTGTTTATTAATATATGAGACTTTGGTTTACGTTAGCAGTCATTATTCACGCTGGTGATCAGTAAGATACTTACACAAGGTTGTGATAATTTTTGTTAAATGTGTTACTATGGTTGTTAATGTAAAAACATCAGTGATATGTTAGAAAAAAGTGTAAGTTGTAGGTTACGTTCTGCGATCAATGTTAGTTTACTTACTGTTGTTAAGTATGAAGCTTGTTAATGTTAACTGTTTATTCCTGTTTAAGATGTGTTAGGTTTGGTGATGTACGGTTATAATTTCGTAGTTCAGGTGATGCTGTGTTTGCTTTATTGATGTGAGAACTTTGTTTACGTTAGCATATATTCAATGATCAGTATGATATTTAGACAAGGTTATGATAAAATTTTGTTAAATGTTACTATGTTAATGTAAAATATCAGTGATATGTTAGAAAAAGTGTAAGTAGGTTCCGTTCTGCACTCAATGTTAGTTACTTTATTGTTGTTAAGTATGGATCTTTTGTTACGTTCAGCATATATTCATTTGATCAGTTATGATAATTAGTACAAGGTTATGAATAAAATTTTGTTAAATATTACTATGCTAATGTATAAATATACAGGATTTGGGTAGGGATGGGGGAGGGGGTGGGTGGTTTGGTTTATGATTTAACAGGTTAGGGTATGTAAAAACCGCAAATTTTCTTAAAGTTATAACTCTGAAAAGCGTAAAATTTAGTAAAAAACAAACTGTTTAAAGCATATAAAACAAAAATAAATAAAAGTTTTGTGTTATGTTATAAGAATATGACATGAATCACTAGATCATAGTATGGGGAGGGGCGTGAAGGTGGAGAGGGTGAGGAGGGAAGGGGAGGAGGCTCAGAGGCTCCAGAGGCTCAGAGGCTATAGAGGGTGTTTGATTTATATAAAAAAACGTAAATTTTTTAAGTTATAAACTTAAAAAGAATAAAAAAAATGTTTAATTTTGTTTTTTTTTTTAAATTTTTTTTTTTAATTTTTTAAAAATTTTTAAATTTTTAAATTTTTTTTTTTAAAAAAATTTTTTTAAATTTTTTAAAATTTTTTTTAATTTTTAAATTTTTTTTTTTTTTTTTTTTAATTTTTTTTTTTTTTTTTTTTATTTTTAAATTTTTTTTTTTTTTTTTTTTTCTTTTTTTTTGTTTTCTGTATCGAGGATACATCATAAGAAAGATGTATACCAATTTTCTTTGTTTTACGCCCCTTTTTCACTTTTTGTTTGGCTTGTTGACCCCCCTTTGGGATGTGTACGGCTATTTAAACCCATATATGATTCCACTCTTTCCTTGGTCTGTATACGCGAGTTTATCTCTTCTAGTCGCAATATTTCAGGTTTGGGGTCCGCGGAGACCCCTTTAGGGCTGTGTAACGGCTTTTAACGAGCCATATATGGATGTGAGTAACCGATTATATGGTATGTGTATACGCGGTTTTTCATCGTTCTAGTGTTAATATTTTAGTTTTGTGGGGCTTGTGAACCCTCTCTTTTGGATGTGTACGGCTATTTAACCCATATACGATATGGGTACCTTATATGAATGGTATATACCGAGTTTCATCGTTCTAGATCAATATTTCAGGTTTGGGGTCCCAGAGACCCCCATTTAGGTTGTGTACGGTTATTTAACCCATATATGATGTGAGTACCTTATATGGTAGGTGTATACCGAGTTTCATCGTTCTAGGTCAATATTTCAGATTTGGGGGCCGGTCCACGAATTTGGCCAAATCGGTCATTTTACCCCGGATACATCTAAGATACAACCTAAAAAGGCTGTATATCAAGTTTCGTTGTTCTATGTCAATATTTCAGATTTTGGGGTGAGTACCCCGTCTGGGGCAGCCGCACAGTCTTTTAACCACCCGGGGTCAGTACTAAGATACATCCTGCAGAAGGTTTGTATACCGAGTTGTCAATCATTCTATGTCAATATTTTCAATTTGGTGGGTGCTGGTCCCCGAATTGTTGGTCAAATCGGTGTCCTTTACTACGCCCGGATACATCTAAGATAGCACCTTAGAAAAGGCTGTATATCAAGTTTCGTTGTTCTATGTCAATATTTCAGATTTTGGGGTGAGTACCCCGTCTGGTGCACCCACAGTCATTTTACACCCGGGGTCATCTAAGATACATCCTCAGAAGGTTGTATACCGAGTTTCATCATTCTAGGTCAATATTTCAGATTTGGTGGGGCGGGTCCCCGAATTTGATCAAATCGGTCATTTTACCCCGTATACACCTAAGATACAACCTAAAAAGGTTGTATATCAAGTTTCAGCTTACTACATCAATATTTAATGTTTGGGGTGGGATCCCTTCTGGGGGATCCTAGACACCCTATACGGTCTTATAACCATCATATTCGAACTCTACGACCTCGATAACCCATATAAGGACACCAACATTGTTGTTATACGAATGTTTATTAACTCGGCACCGCAGTGGCTCCAGCACCGGTGCCGGAGCCAACTCCTCAGATTCACATATCAAGTATTTCTAGAAATTCAACTCTGAATCCTCTCACCAAATTTCAGCCTATTACGAACACTTTGATTTTTAAGTGGGGGTGGGGTCCCCCGAAGGGGGACCCAGTGGGATGTAACCTCGTATACAACATGGATATGCCGCCATCTAACCCCTCTCCAAATTTTAACCCGATACGATAACTCTAACTACTACTACCACTACTACTACTACTACTACTACCACTACTACTACTACTACTACTACTACTACTACTACTACTACTACTAATAATAATAATAATAATAATAATAATAATAATAATAATAATAATAATAATAATAATAATAATAATAATAATAATAATAATAATAATAATAATAAACTTCAGAAGCTGAGACGGAATCGGCGCGGTGCGGTGCGGGACGGGACGGTGCGGTGCGGTGCGGTGCGGGGCCAAGCGGCGCGAAGCGGGGCAGGAGTCGGAGTCGGAGTCAGAGCACAAGACATCTCGAAATTATGATCACTCCGTGATCATAATTTCTTCGACGTAATAATAATAATAATAAATAATACAAACAAACACAGACAAACACAGACAAAACCTTCGGTTTTGTCTGTTTGTCGGATTGATAGACCCAGGCCCGGACTGGCTCCTTTGGGGGCCCTCGGCTAAAGATTGAAAAGGGGCGCGCCTTACCGGGAAATTTAGAAGGGAATAGATTATTGGAATATGTAATGTTTGAAAATTAGGCTTGCATGCTTAAAAAGCACATTTACCTATTTTGTCACTTGGGGAAATAATTGAGAAAAAAAGTAAGCTATTTTTGATGTAGTTTACTTTCACAATAAATATTTATATTATTTTTTATATACCGTACCTAATTTGTTCCCTAATAGATAAAAATAAGTATACTAATTAATTACGAGTGGTTCGATTACTTAAAAATGAGATTGAGTAATATTTTTAGTTTTAGGAAACCAAATCACACTGTTGAGCTATAAATATTCTAAATCCTACTGTAATACCTAGTAAATATTAAAAAGGGACACAAGCAATCGTAATGAAAACCAAGCATATTGAAAAGAAAACAATGTCCTCTTTAATTGTGATTTAATTGTTACAAATAATAGAATATATTTTATAACAAAAAGAAAAATTGCTCTACAATACCTTGGTATAGAGTACAGACACAGCAAACTAAGAAAAGTTATGTGATAGTGAAAGATTGTTACTACCTAACACTTTTTGGCCAGTTCTTCAGCTGGTCCTGGCCACTTTATCTATAAAATAAAAACAAGTCTCTTTCTCATTCATGAAAAGTAAAGATTAGGAATAAGGTCATGGCTTAAAGATAGATCTTAAGTCGATTCTAACTATTTTAAGTTTAGAAAATACCTTTTCACAGGTGACTTGTGTAACAAAGATATGGTTAGTAAAAACTTGTAAGCTACATATAGGTTGGTAACAATCCAGATTGTGAGAGTTCAAAAACAACAAAAAAGGCGGCAATTGAAAAACACCGAAATCATGTGTTCATTGTCAGGGCAGTACCGATAATGATTTCGTCTCTTTCAAAAATTTAAATTCCTACATTGCCAAATTACAGATTTCTTCAGCCTATTTAGATTGTCTTGTTCTCTTTATGTAAGTTTTTTCAGCCATTGTAAAACCTTTCATACTATCTGCAAACTGTTTTCAAGCTCTATGCATAACTGACTTCTTTGCCAAACCTTTAACAAAGTTTAGAAATATTACAAAGAACTTCCGTAGGAAAACTAGCAAGCATTAAGCGATTTCATTAAATTTTCCTTTGGGCCTCTAACCAGGGAACACATCTTTCTAAAATTTCTTTTGTTTGGACTAAATCTTTCTTCGATACTTGTCCTGGCACGATCTAAAACACTGACAAAGATCAATTTATAGTTTTGAGCAGTTGAGGTTCCAATAGCTTCATCTATTGATTTTTCACCAGGCATTACCTTTTTCTTTGAAGTTTATTTTCCTTTACATCAATATTGTTATCTTCTAATTTGCTATTAACTGTACTTGCATAATATTTTGTTTTTGAATACAGAGCCTGAAAGTGTTTATCACTCCCTTTATCTCCTACTTGTTGAAGCAGCTTCTCTACCAAGTTCAGGCTGTAGAATAATCAATGGTTTTTACTTTGTAAATATTTTGAAATGGGAGATAGATAAACTAATCTAATAAAACAATAGACATAAATAAGTTTTCCAAATTTGGATCATTGACTAATTAAATTTCTGGCCATGAATTTAGATTTGCATTTTATATTTCTTTTAAAACGGTAAAAAAGTTGAATAGTTTCTGCTGCGTTTACTTTTTTCTCCATTCTTAAAAATCCCTCATACGATAATTGAAAGAGCGTTTATGTTGTGCTCCAACCATATACTTGTGGCTCCTATTTTTTTGGCAAGGCTTGCTTGCAGTTTTTTCTATGTGGGTCATTACTGTTTCTGTTTGTTTTCTCTCACATACGGGTGCCATTCTTTTTATAAGACGAAGCTTAGAAATACCAGGCTGATTCTTCCAACCATCAGCTAAAGTTATTTTCTGCTTGGTAGCATAGCGTACTGTTGAAATCAGCTACTACCAGTTTCAGCATGTGTCCGCATACAGTGAGTGTAAATAAGATCTTCATTTTCCCTTTTGAACTGAACTTGTAGACCGTTAAAACAACATTTCATATTGTTAGCTCCGTCAAATGAACAAGCAATAATATTTGATGGTGCAATGCCACACTTGGCTAATTCTGATTTTATAAGCTCGTACAAAGCCAATCCAGATGAATCATCGACTACTGTTATTTTTAAAAGTCTTTCATATATCTTTCCTTGAAAGACATAGCGGACGCAAATCGCCAACTGGTCCATAACAGCTACATCTTGAGTACTATCTACCATCATGTGTGTGTGTCTGTGTATGTGTGTGTATGGCTGAAATATTATGCTATCATGAAGGTCTTTCAAAATGATATTACGGCCCATCGAAAATTATTTAAGTAGCTTGTTGATAAAGGTTTTGACAAAAAATGTCAACAAAGAGCCTCTCGTCCAGTCGGTCTTTTAGTTAACTTTCCAGTGGCTTTTCTGACATGATTTTGTAAAATCACATCATTATTTGCAACGCAACATGACAGTTCGAGAAAATACCAATATTAATGCTGTAGAGTCAAGCGTAATAAACGCCCTTGCTGCCTTTATCCCTGTCTGTAAGCAAATGCCTTGTTTTCCAATAAACAAAACTATAACAATTAAACGTTGAACAACCAAACTTCTGGTGTGAACTTCTCTTTCTCGCTTGTTGGTTTGGTTAATAGTCAGAAGAGTTGAAATATCATGACCTTTTTGGCTTTGAAAAGCTACCTTCGCTGCGAGTTGATGATAACGAGAGTCTTCGTGAATTTCAACTGATTTATAAATATGCTTAGGAGAAGAGTCATGTCTGGTAATAATGTAGAATCTCTATTATCTTTACCTTCAAACAAAGCCATACAACTGGAGGAGTATCACTCTGTTTGAGTGCCGAATCGAATATATGATTAGGCACTTTACATTTTTCGCTGTGAATTTTAATCGAAAATTCGGTTAAATGTCGGTGAATGGAAAATTTTGATATGAGTACCAAATGGCGATTTTAGCTTCTTTTCTTCACTAACATAGAAGAAACTGAGGGGTGCTTCGCTCGCTTCATGGAGGAATGATGTCGTTTTTTAAATAAATTCCAATTGGGTCATTTTCGTGGGGCACTGATGAACACGCAAAGCTGTTGCGTAAGCTGCATGTGCATCTTTGCTGAGCGATGGCATCAGCGCGTCACAGGTTGGGTGGTTTGTTTCTCTTCATCATCATTTGCTGTGTTCATGAATGGGTATGTGGTAGAGGAGTTCTTTGATTGGTGATACGGTGTTCACGCGTGCCGATGAGAGAAGCCGACCGTTTCTTTCTGAATTCAAATTAAGGACGATCTAATAGTGGCTGATTGCAAGCAGGCCTAGTTTCTTCCCTCTCATATCTACAAGACGAAGTGCCAGGAGTAGACTCAATTGAAGGAGGTGAAATTCCGAGATCTCCAGTTTCTTGATAAATGTAATCACTGTGAGCTGCGAGTGTAAAGCGATTATATTGTAACCAAATTTTTAAAAGTAATTTGACAGTAAAATGGAAGGCAGGCATACGAAGAAGCGAAGAGTTTTGATGAGAAGGTAACGTGATTTGGACTTATATATATATATATATTATATATATAGTATAATATATATATATATATATTATATATATTATATAATGTGTTTGGAAGAGTATATATATATATATTATAGTAATATATATTATATATATATATATATATATATATATATATTATATATACGTATATATATATATTTATATATATATATATATATATATATATATAACTATAATCATATATATATATATATAGTAGTAGTATATATCATATATATATTATATAGTATATATATATATATATATATATATATATATATTATATATATATATATTAGGTCCTGACTGGCCATTTCGGAAAATTTTAAATTGAAGAATGAATTTCTATAAAATAATAATAATAATAATAATAATGATAATAATAATAATAATAATAATAATAATAATAATAATAATAATAATAATAATAATAATAATAATAATAATAATATAATAATAATATAATTGAGGAAAGTGACAAGCATAAAGTGAAATGAGCTAATAATTCTTAATTCCGACTTACCTATATTTAAAGAATCAATTATTGGTCTCTCATAAGGCTGACTTTGCGACTGAGAAGTGGAACTAGTTAACCCAGTATTAAAACGTTTGGAAATTTTTTCAGCGTCTAAAGATTTTCTTTTCTTTTCGTAGTGCCACTTTGGTACACACATTTCATGTTGACACAACTGTTACACTGCACTAACTACAACCCTAATACGAAACTGAGCTAGTGAGCGTCGCGAAAAAGAAGTTAGTTAGGCTACCATAATCAAACACCAACTGGCAACTGCTTAAAATTGATTATAAAGGCCCAAGATTATTAGGAAATAAATAATCAAATTACTCTGATGTAACTAATTATAAAGTAGTATATCCATTTTTGGGAGGCATCTCCGGGGCCCCATTGGGTTGGGGGCCCTCGGCAATCGCCGACCAGCCGACCTTGCCAGTCCGGGCCTGGATAGACCTGTCGGTCTATCAATCCTCCATATAAGCCTAATATATCTCTATTCATTTATATAGAAAAAAGTGGTCGCGCAGGTGGTCACATTACTACTGATGTGATTATTATTATTATTATTATTATTATTATTAATTATTATTTTATTATTATTATTATTATTATTATTATTATTATTATTATTATTATTATTATTATTATTATTATTATTATTATTATTATTATTATTATTATTATTATTAATTATTTTTATGATTATTATGATTATTCATTATTTTATCTTTCTTATTAAAAATATTATTTTAATATTATTAATATTATTATTAATATTTTATTATTATTACAATGGAGTAATTATTATTATTTTATTATTATTTTATTATTATTATTATTATATTATTAGTTAATTATTAATATATTTTATTATTATTATTATTATTATTATTATTATTATTATTATATTATTATTATTAATTATTTTTATTATTTTTTTTATTTATTATTATTATTATTATTATTATTATTATTAATTATTAATTAGGTAATATTTCTTATTATACTTCTTTGTTATTATTATTCCCTGTTCCTATTCGTATTATTACTTTTATCATTATAATAGTAATATTACTTATCAATAATTATTGTTATTAGCGGCGCATTAACATTGTTTATTAGTAATATTAGGAGTATTATTTTGTGATTCGCATTATTATTTGTATTATTATTGTTATTGCTTGTATCCGTTTCCCCGAGTAAATATTTCTCGAATACTATCAACAATATTCCTAGTATTTATTATTGCATCCTAGTCTCTTATAATAAGGTGGGTACCTTATCAAGCAACCTATAGGCAGGTGTCCACATATTAGAGACGCAATAGCCGCTGTTCTGATAGGTTTACTAACTTTAGCGTTGCAGAGAGTTTCCGTAGGGCAGACTCGTCACATCTGCAGAACATGAAACACAATAATTACATCTATCCCCTTCCACCTTTCTAACTCATTTAACTATTAAATGAAGAACTTTACAGGTAACTTTTATTTAAGACAAAACGCTTGTAATTGTACAAAGATAATATCCTCTAAATTTTCCCCTATTTCGTAAACACCCTGTTATAATTATATATATATATAATATATATATATATATATATATATATATATTATACTATATATATATATATATTTATATATATATATATATAATATATATATAATATTATATATAGATTCTATATATTATACGCACATGTATAATTAGATATATATATATATATAGTATATATAATTATAATATATATATATATATATATATATTACTATTAATATATATATATTAATTATATATATATTATTATATTATAAATTTGAATTACATTTAAAGTAAATTATTTTATTTTTTTGAAGCACATATAAATTGACACATAATTTTATTAAAAAAAATTATATATATATGATTATATATAGTATATATATATATATATATATGGTTCTACTACTGTAAATCTCTGCCACATATGGTCATACAGGGCCAGATTACCGAATGAGCTAACTGGGCCATGGCCCAGGGCCCCGCTTTTAGGGGGGCCCCCAGAAAAAAAAACTTCACGTCAACGTTTTGTCTGCTTTAGTCTGTACAGAAGCGGAAGTGCCATCTAGTACTACTACTCATACTCTACAATAAGAAGACCCTGCAACATGGGCTTTGGCATTATAACATGAATTCCGTTCATCATTTATTAATAAAAATATTGAACAAAAAGT
>JABUQX010010870.1:27500-40482 GCA_015478945.1 Trachelipus rathkii
CGCTGCAGCGATTTCAAAATGGAACAATTTGAAACAGCACTTCTTTTGCATTCTCTGGACTCATAAATGGAACATCATTTGAAACAGCAAGTCAATCTCTCCAGGCAACACATATTGAACTTGCAACCTGCGTTTCTTTGTACGACAGTTTAGTGTCCTTCATCGCTTCAATTCGAGACAAATTTGAAGATTTTGAGACAAAAGCTAAGATTCTTTTGTAAAAGACCATAGCTATTCTTCAGAAACAAAAAGACAAGAAAAGAAACGTCGTACTGCTGGAAGTGAGAATAATAATATATTTTCAGGAAAGGACCAGTTTAGAGTGAAAACGTACTTAGTAATTTTGGATTCGTTAAATACTGAATTAATAAGAAGGAAAAAAGTTTATTCGGAATTAAATGCTAATTTTGGATTTTTGTATAAAATAAAATCTCTAACAGATGCTGAGGTTTAGAGAAGCAGCAAAAAACATGAAAGAAAAATACCCATTGGACTTTGATACTGTGGATGATTTTACAGATGAATTAATTCAATTTTCAAACTATTTGTCTGATTGTTCTGAGCTTGCTGAAATTAGATGAACTTGTCTTCTCTATGTGTCTTGAATCATTTACGGTGTACTAGTGGAGGCAGTCTTCTCGCAAGCTTTCCAAATGTTGACATTGCATACCAAATCTACCTAACGCTTCCTGTGGCTAATACCGAAGAGTTAAAAATTATTTGCGATCTACCCTTAGTCTAGAAAAATTGTGTGATTTATCTCTACTCGCCATCGAGTCTGATCTCACAGGAGTCATTGACTTCGAAGAAATCATCGATGAATTTTCAAAACGTAAGGCAAGAAAAAAGCCACTGTAGAGACGTAGAGTTGATAAAATATTTTGATTAGTACTCGTACTGAATAACACTGTAGTGATTATATATGATTATATTATATATATTAATATATATTATATTTATATATATATTATATATTAATATATATTATACAGTGGCGTATTTAGGGGGGCCGCAGGCCCCGCGGTGCGGGGGGGCGCAGGAGCCTAGAGGGCGCACGGCGGGCAAGAGGGATGAGCACTTTTTCGATGAAAACTAAATTAATGAAAAGCTTCTCCTCCTCTCCTTCTCTTTCTCTCTCTCTCTCTTTCTCTCTCTCTCTCTATTTATATATATATATAAGATAATAATATATTATATATTATATATATATATTATATATATATATATTATATATATATATATATAATATATATTATATAGTATTATATATATATATTATTATATATTAATATATATATATATTATATATATATATATATATAATATATATATATATACTATAATAATATATTATTATATATTATATATATATATTATAATAGTTAGGATAAAAAAGTAGCACCAAGGTTTGACATAGCATAGGAAAATCTTTAATGTTACAATTCACAACGTTTCGGAAACAACATAGTTTTCTCATTCAGGCTAGAACAATAATAAAATCGCAATAAATACAGGTAGAGAAAAAGTACAGCTTACTTAAGCTTCTAACTAATATGCGTCGTAAGTTATAACGAAACAAAATAAATTAAGGAATTAAATTTCTACTCAGCATTAATGATGACATTATTAATTTTCCTTGAACAATTAACAATAACAGACTAAGTTAAATACTCGAATTTCACAGACCTATATTAAAAATCAAAACATAATTAGCAGTACATTACTGAAAAAACAATATATCATACAAAGGGGTAATTTAATGGATTTTTAATTATTGGCAAAATATAGAAACTTACTTAAATTACGATAATGGTGGTGATTAGAATACAGTAATATGCAACTTTCTCCTTCCTTGCTTCATGTCACGTAAGGTTACACTAGTTGGAGTTTAAAAGGACCACTGTCACTGTTTAACGAAGGTTTAATTTCTGTGATGTAAAGCGATTCAGCAATGTGCAGGTTGGTTTGAGAGCTACTTTGTAACAGTATTGAAAAATTAGTATGATTAAAAGGGTGATCATATGTATGTGAATGATCACGTATAGCTGAGTGCGAAGGACAGTTAAGGAGAGAATTTGTGCGTGTAGAGACACCCCTATGCTCGTCGGTTCTGACAGAAAGTTGACGTAGAGTACTGCCAACGTAAGCAACATTACAGTTGCCACAAATAAATTTATAAACGACAGAAGAGCGCAGTGCATTGGGGATATTGTCTTTGTGGTTGCAAAAGGAGGCAATTTTATGAGAAGAGTTAAAAATCAATTTAATATCAAGTTGAGGAAAACAGTTAGATAAGATATACGAAAGGTCTTTACGAAGTTTGATGTGGATGTGTTCATAAAAGGGTAAGGAGAGATACAATTTTAGTTTAGGAGCCGAGATAAACATATAGGTCTGTGAAATTCGAGTATTTAACTTAGTCTGTTATTGTTAATTGTTCAAGGAAAGTTAATAATGTCATCATTAATGCTGAGTAGAAATTTAACTCCTTAATTTATTTTTTGTTTCGTTAATACTTAACGACATATTATTTAGAAGCTTTAGTAAGCTGGTACTTTTTCTCTACCCTGTATTTATTGCGTTTTATTATTTGTTTCTAGCCTGATGATGGAAACTATGTTGTTTCCGAAACGTTGTGAATTGTAACATTAAAGATTTTCCTATGCTGTCCAAAGCCTTGGTGCTACTTTTTATCCTAAAATTAAGATTCCCGGATTCTAGAAACTGGATTGATGTTATAAGACGAAGATATGGCCAAGCCACCATCAGCGCTATACGGCACATGGAGAATCTTTATTTTAAAAAGGAAAAACGCAAACTCGACCTCGAATTTCTAAGGACCTGTAAGGCCTATAATATACTTCCTAAATTTATTAGGTTTAAACTTTTCACCAAAAGGTTATATAATAGTAATGTTTACCGAGGTTTCCAATTTAAACTTTTAAACAAAGAAATCACCTACAAATCTAAAGAACTTAAACAAGTTAGCTCTCAATATCAGATTAGTTTTACTAACTTGCGAAATGTCTTGTCTTTTATTGATTTCATGTTTGTTACTAACAAACTATCAGTGCTTATATCACGCCGTGTGAAACTTTGTAGATTAAGACACAAAGCTAAACTGAATGCCCTTAACTTACAGATGGTTAATTATTCAGACTCCGATAAATTTATATTTAATTTTTCCTCGAAGGTTTTAACATTAAATGAAAAGAGATTATTGTCCCTAGGTTTAAATTTTAACTTGCCTTGTTTCAGTATTAATTTTGTTAAATATTTCGGCGCTTTCGAGAGTATGCTTCATTCATTAAAAAATTACGATCCATTAAACATGGATTTTAAAACTTTCACCCTTAAACTTAAACAAGTTGCTTCCAGACATTTCTATAGATTCAATCCTTCAAAAATTTTTTCTTTCTTGATTTCGAAATCAGATTTTACTACTCTAAAAGCTATTAAACAGGATAATTCCATTATAATTTGTAGACCAGACAAGGGTTTAGGAGTTGTTCTCATGAATAAATCTGATTATATTGATAAAGTAAATCACATCTTATCGGACAATACTAAGTTTCATCTTGTTACCAACAAAAACCCCATTAATCTATCCCTTACCTTAGAAGATAAAGTTAATCGTTTCCTAAGAAAGCTCCAAAAAGCAGAAAAAATAACTAAATCTACATTCAACGATATTTATGCCCGAGGCTCATCCCCTGGCATTTTATATGGACTCCCTAAAGTTCACAAGGACAATATTCCAATTAGACCTATCCTTTCGGCTTTTAATACACATAATTATAAACTTGCAAAATTTTTGGTTCCTTTATTATCTCCTTTTTCTACAAATGAATACACTATAAAGAATTCATATCATTTTAAAGACTGGCTATCTAGTATTAATTTGCACACTTTCTTCATGACAAGTTTCGATATAGAGTCTCTTTATACAAATATTCCGATTTCCGATGCCATAGATATTTTGTTGAACAGTATCTTTAATTCAGTCTCTCTCTTTCATGGTTTTGATAAGAAGAATTTAGAATCCTATTACAATTAGCCACTCAAGATACTTATTTCCTTTTTAATAACGCCCTCTATGAACAAACTGACTCACTAGCAATGGGTTCTCCTTTAAGTGCTCTTCTAGCCAATGCATATCTCATTTATCATGAAAAAAATGGTTAAATAATTGTCCCCTCTCATTTAAACCATCCTTCTACAGAAGGTATATGGACGATACGTTTTTACTATTTACAGATAAAATAAAATTCCAGTTTTTTTCCTATATGAATTCACAGCTACCTAACATTACTTTTACACATGAAGATGAAAGCAATGACCTTTGCCTTTTTTGGATTTACTAATTAAAAAAACTACAACAAATTTTTCGACATCAATTTACAGAAAAAAGACTTTCACAGGCTTAGGCCTTAATTTCTTTAGCCATATACCTTTGTCATTCAAATGCAATAGTATAAAAACTTTATTATACAGAGCCTTCCATTTAACATCCTCTTACACTTTAATGCACAAAGAATTTAGTTTTCTACTAGGTTATTTTGAATCAAACTTTTATCCCCATTCTCTTGTTTATAAATATATTAATAAATTTCTATCTTCTAATTTCGACCCTCTCCCTCCTATTATCTCGGCTCCTAAACTAAAATTGTATCTCTCCTTACCCTTTTATGAACACATCCACATCAAACTTCGTAAAGACCTTTCGTACATCTTATCTAACTGTTTTCCTCAACTTGATATTAAATTGATTTTTAACTCTTCTCATAAAATTGCCTCCTTTTGCAACCACAAAGACAATATCCCCAATGCACTGCGCTCTTCTGTCGTTTATAAATTTATTTGTGGCAACTGTAATGTTGCTTACGTTGGCAGTACTCTACGTCAACTTTCTGTCAGAACCGACGAGCATAGGGGTGTCTCTACACGTACAAATTCTCTCCTTAACTGTCCTTCGCACTCAGCTATACGTGATCATTCACATACATATGATCACCCTTTTAATCATACTAATTTTTCAATACTGTTACAAAGTAGCTCTCAAACCAACCTGCACATTGCTGAATCGCTTTACATCACAGAAATTAAACCTTCGTTAAACAGTGACAGTGGTCCTTTTAAACTCCAACTAGTGTAACCTTACGTGACATGAAGCAAGGAAAGAGAAAGTTGCATATTACTGTATTCTAATCACCACCATTATCGTAATTTAAGTAAGTTTCTATATTTTGCCAATAATTAAAAAAAAACATTAAGTTACCCCTTTTGTATGATATATTGTTTTGTTCAGTAATGTACTGTTAATTATGTTTTGATTTTTAATATAGGTCTGTGAAATTCGAGTATTTAACTTAGTCTGTTATTGTTAATTGTTCAAGGAAAATTAATAATGTCATCATTAATGCTGAGTAGAAATTTAACTCCTTAATTTATTTTTTGTTTCGTTAATACTTAACGACATATTATTTAGAAGCTTTAGTAAGCTGGTACTTTTTCTCTACCCTGTATTTATTGCGTTTTATTATTTGTTTCTAGCCTGATGATGGAAACTATGTTGTTTCCGAAACGTTGTGAATTATAACATTAAAGATTTTCCTATGCTGTCCAAAGCCTTGGTGCTACTTTTTATCCTAAAATAAGATCCGGATTCTAGAACATGTATTCCTTTAATAATTATTATACTATATATATATTATATATATTATATATATAATATATAATATAATATATATATTATATATATATATTATGATATTATATTTTATAGTATTATATATATATATTATATATATTATTAATATTATATATTATATATTATAATAATATATATATATATAATATATATATATTATATTATATATATATAACGATATTTTTTTTAAACTCTGATATATTGATAGTAAATCTGGAAACTTTCTCAATATTATTGATTTGTTATCCAGGTATGACCCGCTTCTTAAAAGTCTCCTGGAGAAATGAGAAAAGCAGAACAAAATATATGAGTGCTCCTATTCAGAATGAACTCGTTAGTTTGGCTTTACAACATGTGCTCCGTGACATAATAAGTAAAACTCAAGATGCGCCCTTTTCTTCTCTTATTTTAGATACGACCCAAGATATTTCTAAAACTGACCAACTGTCAGTAGTAATAAGATTTGTCTGCATCAATTAACGATCAGGGATGCACGGAAAAAATCAATTGATTTTTTCACTTGATTTTTTCACATGATTTTTTGCTCCAAAAAAATGAATTGATTTTTTTGCTATTTTTGATTTTTTGCTTTTATATATTTTTTTAAGTTATTTGGATATTAAGTGATTTAACTTCAATAGAAATAAAAATGACAATAATTATATGATGCAAAGGCACTCTTTTCAAATTCTATACAATAAAAATTCACTAAAAGATAATGTTTAAACATGTTCTCTTTTATTTCTGAGTGTAATAGTTATTATCATTATTACAAATAAAACACTCTTTAGTGTTGCGGTTTCATTGTCATATACTATAAGCCTACTTTTATGATTTTGAAGCTAAAGATATAGGGCTAGGGTTAAAATAAATACCTAATCGAACGTTAACAAAAAGTTTGTTTACAAATTATATTTCGCGTGACGTAACGAATCTCAAAAATCAAAAAAATCAAATTGATTTTTTTCTCAAAAAATCCAAAAAACCCCAACCCTGATTGACGATGAAACAGAAGCTTCAATTAATGAGTCTTCTGGGATTTTCCCATAACAAATCAAAGGCCGAGGTTTAGAAAGTAGAAGTGTGTAAGTTTTTTGGAAAGCAATAATCTTTTCAATTGAAAAAGTGCAGAGGCGGGCTAATATGATCAACTGTGTATGAGTGGGAAGTAACTTGACTGCAGACAAAATCAGGGAAAGTCCGCTAATCGCAGAGTATGTTCATTCTGTGCAAGGGGTGGCTAAACCTTACTAAGTCTTAATGATTCCTGTAAGGAGATTACGAAATGATGTTTTGTTATGATGTGATTAATGGCATATTGGATTTAGTCAGAAGTCTTCAAGTGGCAAATCACTGAAAGAAATTTTTCAGAAACCGCATGGTCCACAAAACTGTAAAAGACTGTACCAATAGATGGTTTTTCAAGGTTTCGATTGCTTGTTGGTAGCTTAAAAGTTAATTTCATTTATATTTTTGCATTGGTTTATCAAAAATCATCCTACTTCAACAAAGAGCTCTGAAGATTGGCCGACAGCATTAGAAGACAAATGTCTACTTTTCATTTCATTTTAATGCTTTGTGTTTCAAAGAAAATTTGGAAGTATTAACATCACTTCTAAACACTCCAAAAATCAGACATATCCCTGGATGAAGCTTCCACTCTTTTAGAAAGGTGTGTCACAAACTAAACCAGTTGCGGGGAGAGTTTTACAAGCTAGTAAAAGAGGCCCAGGAAATTGCAAGAAGCTGGCAAAGTGAGACTTCATTGCCTACTAAACGCAAAAGCAAAGTGACAAGCTTCTTTGATGAGCTTTCTAAAGATGTTTACTTCATTGATCCTTTGCACAATTTCAGTGTGAGGGTTTTTTACAGAGCCATTGATATACTAATAGGCCAAGTGAGGTACCAGAGTAGGAGGAAGGTGAAACAGATGTTTTGCTTTTTGAGCCCTACATCCCTTACAGAACAAACAGATAAAGAGCTCATGGAGTCTGGCTGACAATTTTTAATCAACAAATATTCTGCCACTTGTATTATTTTTGTCATTTTTCTTTTCTTTATTTCACTTGCCACAACATTTCTGAAGCAGACAATTTCCGTAACTAAAGAACTTGTCAGTCGGCTTCATATTTTTTGTAAAACTTGTCAGCAGACTCCATGAGCTCTTTATACTGTTTTGATGCGTTTTTCTGTAAGGGCTGTAGGCTCAAAAAGGCAAACACCTGTTTCCACCTTCCTCATATGCTGATACCTCCGGATTCACTTGGCTATCAATGTTTCTGGGCAAAAAACCTCACCTGAAAATTGTGCAAAAGACAATGACGTCAACAGTTTCAGAAAGCTCAGTCAAAGAAGCTTGTCCACTTTGCTTTTGCGTTCTAGTAGGCCAATGAAGTTCACTTGCTAGCTGGCTTGCAATTTCCTGGGCTCTTTTACTAGCTGTATAACTCTCCCCGCAACTGGTTTAGTTGGTGAACAACCTTTCTTAAAAGGAGTGGATAGCTTCATCCAGCGGATATTCTTGTTTTTGGAGTGTTTTTAGAAGTGATGTAATGACTTTCCCACAAATTTTGCTTAGAACACAAGTATTAAATGAAGTGAAAAGTAGACATTTGTCTTCTTAATGCTGTCGCTTCAACTACTTCAGAGCTCTTTGTTGAAGTTATGGTGAATTTTTGATAAACAATGTCAAAAATATAAATGAAATTAACTTTAACTACAACAACGCATCGAACCTTGAAGACATCTAAGTTGGGCAAGTCCTTTTAACAGATTTGTTGACCATGCAGGATTTCTGAAGAAATTCTTTCAGTGATGCCACTTGGAGACTCTGACTGAAAACCATGATATTCATTACATCAGCATCAAGACAAATCAATCATGTTCTGTATCTCCTTTCAGAATCATTCAAGATTAAGTTAAGGTTGTGATTTGCACAATGCACATACATTAGGCGACTTTCGCTTGATTTTGGTCTGCAGTCCAATGTACTTTCACTCATAAACAGTAGATATCATGCCTGCCCTCTCTGCACTTTTTAATTGAAAAATTATTGCTTTCCAAAAACTTACACACTTCACTTTCTAAACTTCGGCCTTTTGATTTGTTATTGGGATAAACCCCAGGAAGTGACTCATCTAATTTGAAGCTTCTTTTCATCGTAATTAGGTTGGGGATTTTTGGATTTTTTGAGAAATAATTAATTTTTGATTTTTTGGATTTTTTGAGATTTCGTGACGTCACGCGAAAATATAATTTGTAAACAACTTTTTTTAAAGTTCGATTAGGTATTATTATTTTTAACCTTAGGCCCTATATCTGAGTTCAAAATCTTAAGAATAGGGTTATAGTAATATGACAATTGAAACCGCAACACTAAAGGTGTTATTTGTAAAATGATAACTATATACTCAGAAATAAGAAGAAACCATGTTTTGAAATATCTTTTGTTGACATTTTTATAGTAATAGAATTTGCAACAGTAGTATCGCCTGCTTATGATATTATTGTCTAATGTTTATATTTCTATTGAAAGTTAAATCATTAAATGATCCAATAACTTAAAAAAATAATTAAAAAAAGCAAAAAATTCAAAAAGTAGCAAAAATCATGATGTTTCTTGGAGCAAGAAAACTTCAAGTGGAGAAAAATCAGTTGAAAAATCATTGATTTTGCCGTGCCATCCTGATTCGTAATTGATGCAGAATATCTTATTTATACTGACAGTTTGGTCAGTTTAGAAATGAGTCTTGGGTCGTATTAATAGAGTAGAAAGGGCGTATCTTGAAGTTTTATCTATTTGTCATGGAGCACATGTTTGTAAAGCCAAACTAACGAGTTTATTCTGAATAGGAGCACTCACATAATTTTGGTTCTGCTTTTTCATGTCTCCCCAGCATGGACTTTTTAAGAAGCGGGTATTACTGGATAACAGATCAATAATATGAGAGTTTCAATTTACTTCGAATATATCAGGTTAAAACTACGTATAATATATATATTTATATATATATATAGTATATATATTTTAATATATATATATATATATATAAATATATATATATATATTATATATAGTATTATAATATATTATATTATATATATATATATATATATATATATATATAATATATATTATATTTATATAAATATATATATATATATTAATATATATATATATATATTATAGTATAATCATCAATCCATTTCTAAACCGGGAATCTTAATTTTTGGATTGGTTCTTCTAGTGTTGATTTCAAATCTTTAATGTTAAATTCTCTTACTTAAATTCTCTTAACTACTCCTACATTGTTTAGAAACAAATAATAAAACGCAATAAATACAGGGTAGAGAAAAAGTACCAGCTTACTAAAGCTTCTAAATAATATGTCGTTAAGTATTAACGAAACAAAAAATAAATTAAGGAGTTAAATTTCTACTCAGCATTAATGATGACATTATTAATTTTCCTTGAACAATTAACAATAACAGACTAAGTTAAATACTCGAATTTCACAGACCTATATTAAAAATCAAAACATAATTAGCAGTACATTACTGAACAAAACAATATATCATACAAAAGGGGTAACTTAATGATTTTTTAATTATTGGCAAAATATAGAAACTTACTTAAATTACGATAATGGTGGTGATTAGAATACAGTAATATGCAACTTTCTCTTTCCTTGCTTCATGTCACGTAAGGTTACACTAGTTGGAGTTTAAAAGGACCACTGTCACTGTTTAACGAAGGTTTAATTTCTGTGATGTAAAGCGATTCAGCAATGTGCAGGTTGGTTTGAGAGCTACTTTGTAACAGTATTGAAAAATTAGTATGATTAAAAGGGTGATCATATGTATGTGAATGATCACGTATAGCTGAGTGCGAAGGACAGTTAAGGAGAGAATTTGTGCGTGTAGAGACACCCCTATGCTCGTCGGTTCTGACAGAAAGTTGACGTAGAGTACTGCCAACGTAAGCAACATTACAGTTGCCACAAATAAATTTATAAACGACAGAAGAGCGCAGTGCATTGGGGATATTGTCTTTGTGGTTGCAAAAGGAGGCAATTTTATGAGAAGAGTTAAAAATCAATTTAATATCAAGTTGAGGAAAACAGTTAGATAAGATATACGAAAGGTCTTTACGAAGTTTGATGTGGATGTGTTCATAAAAGGGTAAGGAGATAATTTCAATTCCAGTTTACATCCATTAAATGAATTTAGGGGTTTTGCGAAAATAGAAGATAGAAATTTATTAATATATTTATAAACAAGAGAATGGGGATAGAAGTTTGATTCAAAATAACCTAGTAGAAAATTAAATTCTTTGTGCATTAAAGTGTAAGAGGATGTTAAATGGAAGGCTCTGTATAATAAAGTTTTTATACTATTGCATTTGAATGACAAAGGTATATGGCTAAAGAAATTAAGGCCTAAGCCTGTGAAAGTCTTTTTTCTGTAAATTGATGTCGAAAAATTTGTTGTAGTTTTTTTAATTAGTAAATCCAAAAAAGGCAAAGAGTCATTGCTTTCATCTTCATGTGTGAAATTAATGTTAGGTAGCTGTGAATTCATATAGGAAAAAAACTCTGGGATTTTATTTTTATCTGTAAATAGTAAAGATGAATCGTCCATATACTTTCTGTAGAAAGATGGTTTGAATGAGGGGGACAATTTTTTAACCATTTTTTTTTCATGATAGATGAGATAGGCATTGGATAGAAGAGCACTTAAAGGAGAACCCATTGCTAGTGAGTCAGTTTGTTCATAGAGGGCGTTATTAAAAATAAAATAAGTATCTTGAGTGGCTAATTGTAATAGGATTCTAAATTCTTTCTTATCAAAACCATGAAAGAGAGAGACTGAATTAAAGATACTGTTCAACAAAATATCTATGGCATCGGAAATCGGAATATTTGTATAAAGAGACTCTATATCGAAACTAGTCATGAAGAAGGTGTGCAAATTAATACTAGATAGCCAGTCTTTAAAATGATATGAATTCTTTATGGTGTATTCATTTGTAGAAAAAGGAGATAATAAAGGAACCAAAAATTTTGCAAGTTTATAATTATGTGTATTAAAAGCCGAAAGGATAGGTCTAATTGGAATATTGTCCTTGTGAACTTTAGGGAGTCCATATAAAATGCCAGGGGATGAGCCTCGGGCATAAATATCGTTGAATGTAGATTTAGTTATTTTTTCTGCTTTTTGGAGCTTTCTTAGGAAACGATTAACTTTATCTTCTAAGGTAAGGGATAGATTAATGGGGTTTTTGTTGGTAACAAGATGAAACTTAGTTTTGTCCGATAAGATGTGATTTACTTTATCAATATAATCAGATTTATTCATGAGAACAACTCCTAAACCCTTGTCTGGTCTACAAATTATAATGGAATTATCCTGTTTAATAGCTTTTAGAGTAGTAAAATCTGATTTCGAAATCAAGAAAGAAAATATTTTTGAAGGATTGAATCTATAAAAATGTCTGGAAGCAACTTGTTTAAGTTTAAGGGTGAAAGTTTTAAAATCCATGTTTAATGGATCGTAATTTTTTAATGAATGAAGCATACTCTCGAAAGCGCCGAAATATTTAACAAAATTAATACTGAAACAAGGCAAGTTAAAATTTAAACCTAGGGACAATAATCTCTTTTCATTTAATGTTAAAACCTTCGAGGAAAAATTAAATATAAATTTATCGGAGTCTGAATAATTAACCATCTGTAAGTTAAGGGCATTCAGTTTAGCTTTGTGTCTTAATCTACAAAGTTTCACACGGCGTGATATAAGCACTGATAGTTTGTTAGTAACAAACATAAAATCAATAAAAGACAAGACATTTCGCAAGTTAGTAGAACTAATCTGATATTGAGAGCTAGCTTGTTTAAGTTCTTTAGATTTGTAGGTGATTTCTTTGTTTAAAAGTTTAAATTGGAAACCTCGGTAAACATTACTATTATATAACCTTTTAGTGAAAAGTTTAAACCTAATAAATTTAGGAAGTATATTATAGGCCTTACAGGTCCTTAGAAATTCGAGGTCGAGTTTGCGTTTTTCCTTTTTAAAATAAAGATTCTCCATGTGTCGTATAGCGCTGATGGTGGCTTGGCCATATCTTCGTCTTATAACATCAATCCAGTTTCTAGAATCCGGGAATCTTAATTTTAGGATAAAAAGTAGCACCAAGGCTTTGGACAGCATAGGAAAATCTTTAATGTTACAATTCACAACGTTTCGGAAACAACATAGTTTCCATCATCAGGC
>JABUQX010010871.1:0-20000 GCA_015478945.1 Trachelipus rathkii
CGTGTGCTCGTTCAGTTTGGAATTGGGTGTTTAGCAGTTTCGCATTTATCATTTGAAACGCTTTCGCGTTTTCGTGCGCCCTTCATATATATATATATATATATAAATATATAGCATATATAACTGCTCTTACTATATCTATATATATATGCTGTATATATATATCCTCATATAATGAGACAGGATTTTTAGATAGTGACATTATTGTTTATTTTTGGAATACGTTTTGTAGGGTTGAGACCAAGGCGGTTATGTTATTGTGTTTGTGGATGTTTGTGATTGAAAAATTATATTTTTTTTTAATTGATTTTTAATGGTGTTTTAAGAACATATTTTGAATATGATCTAACGTGTGTTCGCCTTTTATTAAAATTATTGAAATTGTGTATGCAATATGTTTCAATTAATTTTCTTTTATGTTGGTTGGGGATACAGGCTAGTTTTTTCAAAGTTAATATTTATAAGGTGAATTGACTGTGATCTATGGATGGTTAGGGATGAATTTTAGTTGTCAATTTTGGTTGTCAATTTTGGTTGTTACCTCCAATAATACCCTTCCTCTAAAAAAAACTTTTTTCACCCACCCGGACCACCTCCTGAACCCGTACAATGTATCTATACCATCCCTTGCAAAACATACATAGTCGAGACCAACAATTTTGTTAGAAGAAAATATCAGCACACCTATGACCTTCGAATTGACAATCAAAATTCATACCTAACCATCCATAGATCACAGTCAATTCACCTTATAAATATTAACTTTATGCAAAACTTAGTCTGTATCCCCAACCAACATAAAAGAAAATTAATTGAAACATATTGTATAAATAACTTCAACAATTTTAACACCATAAAAGGCGAACACACGTTAGATCATATTCAAAATATGTTCTTAAAACACCATTCCCCCAGCGATTAAAATAGTAGACCAACTCGTTAACGATAAACACACAAAACCTGCAGCAATATAACTTTACGTCTTCCCACCACTAATTATTCAAAAAAAAAAAAAATGTCACAAATAAAATCTTAATTATATATATATATATATATATATATATATATATATATATATATATATATATATATATATATATATATATATATATATATATATATATATATATATGTATATATATATAAATAATCGAGTGGCGTTTTCTCCATGAATGCAAAGCATGCAATGAATGTGTGCGTACATTAAATTAAAAACAATAATTACATCATGTATACTTTGGTAGGATGAAAATAATATAGGCCTAATATTAAATATTATAAATATTTTATAATAGTAAATTTTATATGCCTTTGAACGCAAGGACTTCAGAAAAAAATCCGCTTCTAAAAGAAAAAGCCCTTATTCTATTAGTAAATATGGCCAAAAATGCAATGCAAATGAGAATGACAATTGCTTATCGATTGGGAAAACAATTTTATTCAATAATAGGCCTTATCGCACGACTAAATACGGGCTAATTTACTTACTTTTTTTTTTTTATCATTATGCCTTTAAACCAGAGTTATTTTTCTGCTTTTAGCAAGGGAGAAAAATTAATGTATTTAGATCTTAAATCATAAGTGAATAAGGTTTAAATTTAGTGGCTTTTTTTCACATAACGCCTTTATTCATCACTACGCATTTCAGTTTTATATATATATATATATATATATATATATATATATATATATATATATTTATATATATCACCTTTAATAACATATATATATATATATATATATATATATATATATATATACTCTATATATATATATATCACCCTGCTCTTTCTATATATACTATAAAATTGACTAAAAGCCAGTGGAATTATTCATCACGACTCGTTGAAAGAGTAAAAGAAACTATAGAATATATTCTTAATCTTTTTAATTTTATTCTTGATAATCCAAAACAATTTGATGGAAATACAGAAAATAACGCAAGAGGCTTGCTTGAAGCTATGAAGTTTTCAGTTTAATTTTTGTTAGAGACATTTTCTCTAATATTTCGATTTACTGAATACCTTTTAATCTTTTACAAACGAAATCTATGGATATTTTACATGCCTCGATTATTATCGAAAGACACTATAAAAAAGATTGAACAACTTAGAAACATGAAATTTGAGGAGACTTTTAATAAAATAAAAGAGAAATGTGGTTCACTTTTATTATGGAAAAAAGCGAGGTTATCACCTGAAACGTTTAAAACACAGTTATATAATCAAACATTTGATAACATTATTGTTCAAATGAAAGAACGTTTATGTCTTTTAATAATTTGGAATTTGTACAACTTTTGAATGGAAAAAAATTTAAATCATACAATATTAGTTTTCCTCAAAAGGCCTTTCAATCCTTAAAAATAAATTACCGTTCTTACTTTGACATTCCACGCTTGCGATCTGAATTGTGTATTGCATACTCAAACAATTTTGCTAAAGATAATGTTGACGAAATCCTTAAGTATTTATTAGAGAATAAGATTTCAGAATGCCTTAAGGAACTCTATAGACTGATAATTTTAACTCTAACTATACCAATATCCAGTGCGAGTGTTGAACGCTCATTTTCAATTCTCGAGAGTACTAAAACATATTTGAGAAACTCAAATGAAAGTAAGATTGTCCAATCTTTCCCTAATATCGATAGAAAAAAATTATCATAACATGGAAATGAAATGCACTTTTTCTATTTTAATATTAGAAGAATTTTGCAAAATGACCAGGAGAATAGATTTCATGTTTAAGTAAACCTTCCGTAATATTTAAAGTAAGTTTAATGTATTTTATATACGGTTGCTTTAACCTTATATATATATATATATATATATATATATATATATATATATATATATATATATATATATATATATATATATATATACTCTTTCTTTATCTTTACCTATATATATATAGGCCTATTTATAGTTTTAAAAGGATAAACATTTTCTTTAGCTTTTTAGTTTCCAACATTGCATGATTAAACATTAGGCGGGAATCGCCACTGATATATGTATATGTATAGCCAGCCTTGTAGTATAACCTTATAACAACCTTAACTTAGCCTTATATATATATATATATATATATATATATATATATATATATATATATATATAGCTATATATAATATATATATATGTATGCGTGTGTATGTGTGTGTGTGTGTAGTGTGTGTGTGTGTGTGTATGTGTGTGTGGGTGTGTTAGTGTATATTGTGCATTAGGGTGGGTTTCAGCCTTATGTATAACGAAAAACTATGTTTATTTGTTTGCAATCTTTGTACGTATGTAAGTTTGTCATCACCTAGCCACGAGTTCATGAGCATAAATGTTCGTGCGTATGGATGTGTAAAAATAAAGTATTGATTTTTCAAGTTAAAAAAGTTGTCACGTGTAATTTTTTTTTTTTTTTTAAATCACGAAAGAATTTTAATAAATGAGTATCTTGTCCCATACCACAGTTCTCCATCAAATCGAAAATAGCAACAGGCGATAAACTATTCCGAATTAGTTTCTTCCCTGAGTTGGTGCAGTTCATACAAGCGGCTGAAGAGGCTTCAGGATAGAAGTGAAAGCTACCGCATTTATAGTCTCACCTCATATAACTCATAGGAAAACGAATGAATTTTTACTCTATTTTAATCATTCAATTAAAAAAGTTTTAAAAAAAATCAGTGTACTGTAGTTTAATAAATTAAAAAAATTTTAACCGTATTTGTTTTGCTTGCAACCAAAGGGTAAAGTATCTCAATACATATAAACTACGCAGAAAAGTAGATTTCAAATAATATATATATATATATATATATATATATATATATAACTTAACAACATATATATATATATATATATACTTATATAACAATAACAACAATAACCTTATATATATAATATATACATATATAACTATATATATATCTTCTTTGCTAACTCTAATATATATATATATTTATATAGAGGGATCACAAGCAAAAAAAGTGTAAGTGATAAAGCTGAAACACTTGAGAAAAGTGCGGTGCTAGATACATCTAGTGTCGATTTATTTGTAGGCTAAAATAACTGATAAGTAAGACTGATTAGTTGATTTGTGCTGTGCAAACCCCGTCTGAGCAATATATCATATTGGTTTTACATTATTCTGTTGTTTAATTACACCAAATATATCAGAAGAAAGTACGATCACTTATATATATATATATATATATATATATATATAAAAATATATAATATATATATATATATATATATATATATATATATATATATATATATATATATATATATATATATATATATAATAACTCTTAACATAACTCTTAACTTAAATGTAACTTAACTATTATATATGTATATATATACGAACTATAATATAACTATAATATATATAATATATATATATATATATATATAGCATATCTATATATATATATATATACTGATACACTGCTATATATATATATATATATATATATATATATAAAAAAGGTTTTAATCTTGTGGAGTGTAGACGTGTTTGAAAGTGCTCCCTGTTGAAAGTTTATCTTTATTTTATTTATTGTTATTATTATGCTGTGATGTGTTTAAGGAAAGTGTATGTGTGTTCTTCAAATCATATTTTGTTTTATTAAATATCACTCGGAAATTAATTAATTATTCGTTTCGAAGAGGTTCTGCAGTTTAAAGATAAGTTCTAGTTTTAAATTTTTTCTTTTTTTTTTTAGTTGTAGGTTTTAAAAATTTTAATATTACCTATCCGAGTGTGGTAAAGTTTTATAGGTTTAAGTTTTATTTTTCATTGTATAGTAGTTGATTTTTATTAATTTTAGCACTTAAATTTTTTTAAAGTTAGGATTTAGTTTATGTTCAGTTTTTATCCCAATATCTCCGTTTGTTTTAGTCTGTTTTTGTCTATTGTTCTTATTTGTTTGTTTGTTTGTTTGTGTGTGTGTATGTGTGTGTGTGTAAGATGTAGCAGATTTGCAGTAGGCACAGGGCTGTTGACTTCTGCAACATCTACGGCAAAATCTAACAGCGTCTGTAGAATATCACCTCTCTAACCCTAACTAACCTTTTACTCTTGTCTGAGACTCCAGATGGCTGGAATTCATCCTCTAACTTTCGTTTAATGTAGTAACGCCCAAGCATTTTCATAATTTCTGTCTGAAGGGTGGAGTGTGTGCCTATGTAAACATTAATACTCCTGTAACACGTCTCGTGAATCTCGAATCTCCTAACTTCGATGTTCTGTGGCTAAAAATCTTTCTTCCTTCTACTACAATAATCTTGTGTTTCTGCTACTGTTCTAACAGAACAGATTTTCCCAGCCTTTTTTAGAATATCTTACTACTTCTCACGAGACTGTTTATATCTTCTCATCCAAATAGTCTCTATTTAGGAGATTTCAATGTACACAGCATTGAATTTTTGGGGTCTCTTACCTCCACTGTTTTAGGTGGGGAGGCCGGGGAATCATTCAGCATTCTCAACGATCTGAAGCAGCTAATTAAAGAACCCACACATTCGGATCATTCCCAACAGTTCTTGAACACACTTGACCTATGTTTCACCACTAGTCCTTCTCTTTCTATAAATACACCCCCTTCACTAGCTTCTATTGGTAAATCTGACAACAACTAATATCTCTTAATTTTAATACTTGCTCTCCAACAGCTCCATCCTGCCCTATGCGCTTTTTCTGGCACTTTGATCGGGGTGATTGGGGGGCCTTGCGTTGCTTCTACGCTAACTATAATAGGAATGATTACTTTAACTCTGATGACGCTGGGGCTTCTGCCGCTAAGGTGGGAGCTGTTATCGTTGACGGGATGAGCAGGTTCATTCCTTCTTCGACTAAATCTTTCTCTCCTCATAATCCATGGTTCGATCGTGTTTGTTCTCTTGCCATTCAGGTTAGAGACAGCGCGTATCGGGAGTGGAAAAATTCTCGGTCTCCTATCACTCTCGCTAATATTCATTCAGCTAGAAATCGTTGCAGGGATACTCTTCGACTAGCAAAGCGGGCTTTCATCAAACGAAAGTGCGCTAAATTCTTTAGGTTCTCCTACTAAATAAAATCTTTCTGACCTTTTGCCAAAAATATCACTAACAATTTCTGTAAATCTGCTTTTCCTCCTCTTATTCGATCTGCTGGCTCTGTTGCTAACTCTCCAACTGAAAAGGCCAATCTCTACGGCCTCCTATTTTCCTTTAACTCAACCCTGGACGATTCTGGCATTCCTCCTCCTCCTCCTTATCCTCTCAGGTATCCTATGTCTTTGCTTGTGATTACATTTGATCGCATACATGGGCTCCTAAGATCTTTGGAGACGTTAGGAAGGTGGGGGCTGGCCCGGGTGGCATTCCTCCCAGAATTTTGGGAGAGGGAATGTGCTTACGTGCTGACCGCGCCCCTCGTTCAACTATATTCTCTATGTCTCCATACTAGTACTTTCCTTCAGTGTTGGAAGCACGCACATGTTCAACCTATTCCGAAAAAAGGAAGCCACTCTGATCCTTCTAACTATCGCCCTATAGCTCTCACTTGTAATCTATCTTAGATCTTTGAAACCCTTCTCAACTCTCATTTCTTAGACCATCTGGAATCTCATTCTCTTCTTTCCGATCGCCAGTACGGCTTTCGGCGTTCAAGGTCTACTGGCGATATACTTTTCCTATTTAACCGATTATTGGTTTTCCGCCCTTAGGAAACTACGGGAGACTTGCGTGGTGGCGCTTGACATGCTCAAAGCATTTGACCGGGTGTGGCACGCGTCACTGCTCTCAGCTCTCCCTCCTTTGGGTTTCCTCCTTTGTCGCACTTATGTCTAGCTTTCTTTCCAATGTAGCTCAATATCGGCTGTGGTTGATGGAGTGACTTCTTCTTCTCTGTCAATAGTGGTGTTCCTCAGGGTTCTATGCTATCCTACTTTATTCACACTTTTCATTGGCAATCTTCTTACTTGCACATCTAACTCTATCACTCATATTATGACTCGACCTTTCATTCTTCCAACTCATTTTCAATTCTGCTTCACTCTTTTACTTCTAGAATTGCCTCTCGTCTTAATCTTTCCGTTATTCTCATGATCTGGATAAATTTCCAGTCAAGGGTCGTCTCCAACCTTATTGAAATTCAATTCTTTAAAACCCCCAACTTTTACTATGAATCTCCCTCTCTAAAGCACCTTCTAACTTTCCTATCTCTTTCGACGGTTCTCTCACGTCTCTCCTGTTGACAATATAAACAACTTTAAGCCCTTAACATAAACAAAAAAGAAATGTCTTGCAAACCTCACATCACAACAAAAGTTTGCTAGGGCGGCCTCAAGGAAACTGGGAGTTCTGTTAAGACTGCGAGACTTTTCCTCTTCTCAGTTACCAGCTATACAAGGGCTCATCCGCCCTTGTATGGAGTTTTGTTCTCATATCTGGGGGGCTCTGGTTTCACCCGGCTTTTGGACCAGGATCGAGGTCAAAGGCCAAAACGCCTCTAAACTGTCCTGTACTTTCCAGTTCACTTAGCCCTCTATCTTTGCGGGGTGATGTTGGTGCTTTATCTCTCTTTTCTATAGGTACCGCAGTGCCGGTGTTCAAGGAACTTCACTCACTTGTACCACCACCTTTACACGAAGCCCTCGTATACAAAAGGGGGTGCTCTATCTGCGCAGTTTTTGTGTGGATATTGGTAACTCCAGGCTGGTGTCAGCTGCGGTGCTTCCTTCTTTCCTGCCACTTCTGTTCTGTGTAACTCTCTTCCATCTTCTGTGTTTCTTACTTTGGATTTAATCTCTCACTTTATGGCTTGCGTCTATTGCTCATCTGCATGGTGCGCTGAGTGGATGAAATTTTGGCGTGCAAAGACCCCCTCCCTGGATAGGGTCTGCGTAGGTGGGTGATGACAGCTGTAAAAACAATGAAATGAAATAAAAATAAAATAAATTATATATATATATATGTATATATGTATATATATATCTATATATATATATATATATATGTACATATATATATAATAATAATAATAATATATATAACTCTTTCAACTGTAATAACTGCTGCGTATAGCGCGCCGCCAACAACTTAGTATGTATGTAATATAACCAACATATGTATAATATATATATGTTGAAAAGGAACATTATAATGAGAAGGTAAAGAATCAACTGCCTTCTCTGGGATTGAACCACCGCATGTTGCGCGTGGACAATATGCCCGGTGCTTTACAACTGAGCCATCCTCCAACCCCAAAAAAAGTTGGATTCAAGAACAGTTGTAAAGTTCCCGTCAAAGGCGACATCACCAGGTGTTGGAGGATGGCTCCAGTTGTATAGCACCCGGGCATATTGTCTCACATGCAACATGCAGTGGTTGGCCTCCAGAGAAAACGGTCTTGATATCATGTTATTTCTTTAACATTTATCTAATTACATGATTATTATGCAATATTTAACATCTAAAATATAAAGAACGAGAGATAGGGACAGGCTGGACACCTGGTGATGTCGCCTTGACGGGAACTCGGTTGCTGTATAAACTGTTCTTAAAGATCAGCTTTTTTAGGTTGGAGGGGATGGCTCAAGTTGTATAGCACCAGGCATGTGTCCTCACGCGCAACATGCAGTGGTCCCACAGAAGGCAGTTAATTCTTTACCTTCTCATTATATGTTCTTTCTTTAACATCTTATCTAGTGTGATTATTATGCAATATTTAACATCTAAAATATAAAGAACGAGGGAATGGGACAGGCTGGACACCTGGTGATATCGCCATGAAGAACTCGGTTGTTTTATAACTGTTCTTGAATCTAACTTTTGGGTTGGAGGGTGGCTCAGTTGTATAGCACCGGGCATATTGTCCACGCGCAACATGCGGTGGTTCAATCCCAGAGAGGCAGTTAATTCTTTACCTTCTCATTATATGTTCTTTCTTTAACATCTTATCCAATTGCGATTATTATGCAATATTTAACATCTTATACATATACATATACATATATGTATATATATATATATATATATATATATATATATATATATATATATATATATATAACTTAACACTGCTCTATCTCTTGCTAACTAACTATTATATATATATATATATATATATATATATATATATTATATGTGTGTATGTGTGTATGTAATACTAGTAATATATATGTATGTATATTCATAACTCAATAACAACAACCCAACCTTATCTAGTATAATATGTATATATAATATGTATGTATATATGTATGCATGTATATATGTGCGTATATATATATGTAATAATAATAATAATATGTATGATAAATAATAATAATATATGTATGTAATATATATATAGTAATATATAAATATATATAATATAATAACTCTCACTGTAACTCAACTCTAACCAATAATATGAAGCTAACTCTTCATCTGCATAATGTATATGTATATATATATATCTTTCTTTCTTTCAATATAATAATAACCCAATAATAATATGTAGTAATAATAACTATATAATAATAATAATAATAATATATATAATAATATATGGTACCTGTGTATATATTTTATATATATGTATGTATGTATATGTAATAATATAATAACCTTCTTCAATATATATGTAATAATATCATAATATATATACATATATCTAATATATAACATATATAACTATATATATATGTATATGTTTGTATGTATATGTATATATCATATATATATATGTATGTAATAACAATAATATGCATAACCAGTAATAGTAATATAACCAACCTTCTTTCTGTATGTATAACCAACCTTAATAATAGCTGCTAACAACTGCTTATGTAGCCAATAATATATATGGGGGCTTTTATTTGTATGTATATATGTATATATATATATATCATAACACTTATAACAATAATAATAATAATATGTATATGATGCTGTAACCAACCAGCAACTCCATATATATGCTCTTATATATGTAGTATGTAGCAATATATGTATATATAGAGAGGAGCCAGAGAGGATCAATTGGCTGTGATAACGATGATGACTTCAAATAAATTATGGAATTCCTTGTTACTTATTTTTTGCGGCTGTAAAAATGTTTAATCACTGAAAGATGAAATACGTTATATGCATTTATTATGCCTTGTAGAAATAAAAATTAGAGATTATATATATAAGTTAAAATATTACGAAATCATAAAAATAATTAAGATTTCACAATGTAATTGCTTCATCCCTTAACATATACTTACTTAATACAAGTTCCATTCCCGTTTTCGACGCTACACTTGAGACCCTTTTCGCAATTCCCATACAGACCACCGTAACCACCACAAGATGCTCCCTCCCGTCTGTATATATATATATATATATATATATATATATATATATATATATATATATATATATATATATATATATATATATATATATATATATATATATATATATATATATATATATATATATATATATAACTATATATCTATATATATTTTCACTAATAATTTCTACTATTGATATATATTAATATTAATCAGCAGATTCATACCAGAACTGAAATTTTCAGTTCTGGCCAGACCAATTAGCGTAATCAAAAATTCCGACCGAAACCAGAATTGGCGGAATCCAAAAAAATTCCGGCCAGAACCGATTTCTAATTAACTTTCCTTTAACTATAAAGAATTCATAGCAAAATCTCAAATATTCCAAACCGATAAAAGTAAATGTTTTTTGATGAACAACAATGATATCTTGAATTTTATGAAAAAATAAAATCTAGAAAAAAAAAAGAGCTACATTCCGTTTTTGGGGTGAAGAGTGGAATATTTTTTTTTTTTTTTTTTTTAATTTCCTAAACGCTCATTTAGATCATCTTTAATTTTAAAAGATATTTCAATTCTTTTCTATAAAATACTTCAATTTAGTGTGGTAATAAATTTTATTCAGACACTACATTTGAAATTTGTTTTTAAAAAAATTTTACAATCTCTGAAAAGTACTCAAAATTTTGAACAGAGAATAGTCAGCCATGGCTGACACCACGCGTTCTACCAAAACATTTTAATATAAGCATCAGTTTGTTTTACGTTTATATGTGAGGAGAAAGCTTGGTACCAAATTTGAAGAAAAAATCTGTTCGTTTTTTAATATGAATCTTTTTATATATCTCATGTAAGGAAAAAATGAAATGGTAGAAAAACACAAATAAACATTTGGAAAATTTTTCATTTTTTAGAAGGCAAAAAAAAAAACTTTTTTTTTCATATATATATATATATATATATATATATATATATATATATATATATATATATATATATATATATATATATATATATATATTTGATATTAAAATATATATATATATACCATATATATATATATATATATATATATATATATATTCGACCTATAATAATACTACGGCCGAAATAGAATTCCACGTATTTAAGATAAATACATGAAAAGTCGAAAATAACACGAAACAATACAAAGGTTATTTTTTTTTATCTTTAAAATCATTTTCATTCCTCCTCCCCCCTGCCTATACCCCAAGTTTAACCTCTCCCTCCTAAGCCAACCGTACATCCATCTTAATCTCTTAAAATTTATTTAGGTCAAACGTCGTCTCTAATCTCCTTTTACAACACAAGTTAAATTTTCTTCGAAATTACAACTTTTATTGATGAGAACTAAAAATCTTTAGATATGGAGATATAATTATTTTCGTTTCTTTTTTTTTATTTCTTATTATTTACAGTTTTATGGCCGAGCTATAAATGTTTTGATATCCTTTATATAGTTTTCCAATTTTTCATTTTCGGCATGGATAATTAGTTTTATTTTCAGGGTTTTATTTTCTACAAACCCAGAGTTAAGAAATAAAATTTTATTATAGTTTTGGTTAGACTTCCTCCTTCTCGGGGATTTTTGCGATTTCAACTTTACCCAAAACTATAACAAACGGATATTCACACCCGATACCTATTTCTCGAATTTACTGTCTTTGTTTTTTTTCTTGTTTTTTTTTTGGTTTGTGTTTTTGTTTTGTTTTCGGAATGTTCTTGTTTTCTTTTTCTTTTTTTTTTTTTTTTGGACAGTTGGCATAAAACTTAAGAATATTCCTTCGCCTTCTTTTCTTTTTATTTTTTTTTTTTTTCATTTTTGTAGTCACAGACGTTAATTTTAAGTAGGAAATCAGTTTGGAAAAGATTTTAGTGAGAGTGGACCGTTTCGAACAAACGCTCCTTGTTTCTAGTGGTACGGAAAAGATAGATATTTTTTTTTAATCATCTAATATAAATCAAATTTTTTTTAAAGTTTTTTTTTTTGAAATATTTATCAACGTTCCATCCTTTTAAAAAAAAAATTTTTAGTTTTTAAATAACGTAATAAAAAAAATTGATATAAGTGCTTTTCGGAATTTATAATTATGAATGTTGCATAAAAGTTTTTTTTTTTTTTATAACAGTTAATATTGGTTGCTTCATTATTAATAATTAGCATTTAATTTATTGTTAATTATTTGGGAGTTCTCCTCCAAGAAAAAGGCAATTCTTTTAGGAGTTTAAAAAGGTTTTCAAATGAATTCTAGATATTTAAAAAAATATTATTTTTTTTGAGGTTCCGCAATTTTTTTTTTTCAAAAAAATAAAAAATAAAAATAATAATATAAAAAAAAAAACTTTGATATTTAATATTGTAAACTAGTTCATTATTAAACTTCCTCAAAGTATTTGTTTCATTTTTTTTTTTTAAATTAACTTAACATGAGGCTTGAGTTTGAAAAAAATATTTTTTTTTAGTTTTCTCATTTTTAAAATTTTGATTTTTAAAATTTCAATCTTGTTAACTCTTGAGCTTCATCAAAATATTTATTTCAATTTTAATAGTTATAATTTAATTTAACATGAAGCTTGACTTTTGGAAAAAAATATATTTTTTTTTATTTTCTCATTTTTAAAATTATTTTTTTTATTTAAAATTTTAATCTAGTTAATTCTTGAATTTCTTCAAAGTATTGATTTCTTTTTTTTAGAGTTATAAACTCATTTAAAATGAAGCTGGATTTTTGAAAAAAAATATTTTTTTTAGTTTTCTCATTTCTGAAATCTTGGATATTTAAAAATTTCAATACAGTTAATTCCTAAGCTTCCTCCTAGTATATTGATTGCATTTTTTTAGAGTTATAAAATTTATTTAAATTTTGATATTTTTTTTGGAAAAAAAAAAAATTATTTTTTGTTGCCTCATTTTTAAAACTTTGATATTTAAAATTGTAATATCGTTAATTCTTAAACTCCCCCAAAGTATTACTTTCATTTTATTAATAGTTAAAAAAATTTATTTAAATTTTGATTTTTGGAAAAAAATATTTTTTTTTTAGTTGCCTCATTTTTAGAACTTTGATATTTTAAAATATTAATATAGATAATTCCTATGCTTCCTCCTGGTATTGATTGCATTTTATTAAGAGTTATAAAAAATAATTTTTTTAGTTGCCTCATTTTTTAACACTTTGATATTTAAAATTTTTTATAGCTAATTCCTAAGCTTCCTCCAAGGATTGATTTCACTTTATTAAGAGCTATAAAATGTATTTTAATTTTGTTTTTTTTATAAAAATATTTATTTTGGTTTCCTCAATTTAAAAAAAAAAATTTGATGTAAAAATTCTAATTCAGTTATATCTAGAGTGTCTTAGGATTTTAAAGGCTCTGTTCCTTCAAGAATACTAATAATAGTTGTATATATTTTTTTATTCAGGTGTGTATTTGGATTATAAAATCTATGAACTTTTTGTCAGATGCTATTGAATAAAATAGTTGTGCAACCAGGCTTATCCCTTCATCCTCTCACTTAGTAGGAAAAAGAGAAATTTTTAAAAGTGGCAACCCACTTCTGTGAAGCATCCTGTGGAAAGAAGAGCCACTAATCGCGAAACCATTACACACCACTTGAGAAACAACGGAATAAAAAGTTATTCCAGACAATTACTTAAGGTAATAAAAAAAAAGATATAAGTGGGTTCAAAATTGCTATAGCAACTTTCAATCCCTTCTTATAATCACATTAACGGTTTACTTTTACACTTTCTACATTTATTATCACATTAATTTTCAATATGGCGGGAGACGATGCTGGTACACCTCCCCAAACACCAGTCACCAAAACCATCACCACCATCACGCAAGTTAGCAAACCGGAACTACTGCTCACCGGTCGTATAAATGATGTGTGGACTGGTCCTTCAATTCGTCAGTGGAAGGCGAATCTCCAAGAGAATATTACGTTAAAACATTGCAGTACCGAGCCTACCAAATTGGCACAGGCAATGTCGCAAATATCTAATGATTCTAAAGCTGAGGTCCGCCAGATTCTGGATTCCAATCCAGATATTTTTAAACAATCAACACTGGAGGATTTTCTCAAAACACTCCAAGAGTTCTTGTTTTCGGACGACCCTCTCACTATTTTCGATGCTATGTCTCGAATCCAGTCTTTCAAATGGGATGTCTCATATTCTCTCTCCTCGGCATCTCTGAAACTCAACAGGCTCTATACTGATTTTTTTGACGCTCTTGCCAAATTGGATTCAAATTCCCAGCCTTCCGACAAAACGATTAATGCCATAACATTCGCCCATATCTTTTCCCAGTTACCTCAAAAACCTGATAAACTTAAAAGGGATTTCGAAAAATTATATGACTATGATTTGCCTATCTCGGGCCAGGTTAATAAGTTCCTCCAAAAGTCAGCGGTACAATTACGAGTTGCCTCATACGAAAAGTGCAAGCAATAACCAATACCAGCAAGCCCAAAGCAACTTTTACACAGCACTATATGATGCCATTGTGGCTAGAGCCTAATTCCTGAAAGCAACGGAAAACCTATCGAGCAAGATTGTGCCACCTTTCTTGCCAGCCTTCCAACGAAACGATGATATATTCCTAAAAGACTTATCTAGCCACAACATCTTGCTTCAGGCATGAGCTTCCATTGTGACGCTTCATGCACTCCACAAAGTGTATGCCTTTCTCTGCTCTATTGTCGATCTTGCAACCAATCAGTAAGCGCGGTCCACAACAATTGTGAGAACACAAATGGAATCAACGATAAGAAGGGATTTCGAAAGAACTGCTCCATACACTGATTTAAACAGGCGATTTAAATCAAAAAAATACTTGGAAAGGTTCGGGCATACACCGCTACAACTATTTTGGAGTAAAAACCGGGAATCACACCACAGCAGGCAATAGAGTCAGTAATTTCAGAAAAAAGAGGAGGAACCAATACTCAACGTTCTTCTTTCCAGGAGAAAGACCAACTTCAAAGATGAAGGAGGAAGTGATAAATCTATTTTATTATGATGTAGAAGAAGACTTATTATGAATGCTAATCAGGAGGATAGTAATGACTTTCAACAATCAAACTGAAATTTTTGAGTGTGAGAAGCCAGAACCGGTGCTCCTCTAGGCTTCTCCAAACCCCCATGCACATTCCCAGTTATTCTAATTGTAACTCTCCTCTTCCTCTAGTTTCCTCCCTTCCCATTAATAACTCTACTCCTCATAGTGTCTCAGAGGAAGTTCTCATTAAAACCTGTTTTACTGATACTTTAGAAATATCTACCAATTGTAATGATAAATATAAAAATCTGAATTATAATGATAGTAATAAAATAAATTTATTTACAATATTGATACAGACTTCTTTCGGAGTCTGAGGGGTTATGGCAGCTTTACAGAGTATTACATTAGTTAAATAATAAATGATTTTTATATATATGCATAAAGCATAAACTTATTTTTAATAAATCTGGTAACTTTATTTACATACAATAAGGAAACAATATCATGAATGAGTAAATGTATGTGAGAAAGTGGACGTATGTTGTAATAATTTAGCTTTTTCAGAAATGGATAGCATAATCAAACCTAGGATTGATATGAATGAGATTAAGTTATGTAGCTATAGGCATTAATTATACTAAAGCTGTACAATATAGAAATATCCCTCAGGGTAGAGTTAAGATAATCATTTATGCTAATCAAAGTCAGAGACGCGCAGGGAACAGTAGTTAAGTACTTTTTGATAAAGATTTCCATACAACTCTTTCTATCCTTCCGCCTGCTAAGCATTTGCTCTGCAGCTTCTCCCCACTTCTTACCTAACCAATTTACTGCAAAACTGTTTTTGCTTAATTTCAATTAGTAGTATCGTGCTTTACATTTCGTATACCAACTGCTTACACTTTGACCTTTCGCTAATCCATTTCGTTTTCTTCCCCCACAAACTTCACCACTCTTTGTTGATAACAATAACGCCTTACGTAGTCACGAAGCTGTTTCCACTCCCTTCTCCTACCTTTTGGATTCCCCAAATCCTTTTCTCTCTAAGTCATCGTTTAACATGGAAACGATAAACACCACAGTCTCTTCGCAGGCTCTTACAGCATCCCTTATTCCTATAATTTATGGTATGAATGCTCAAAATCCCTTTCTTCCCATGCCATCTTTTCACACACCCCCAGTAGACACTACTAGTGCTTCGCATGCTCTAATAACATCTCTAGTGCAGTATTCTCACACTATGGACTAACAAAAATCCTTCCATTCATTTCCTCCCTTACATCTAAAATCACATGCTAAGAGATAGTGGATATTCAGACTCAAACTCAAACTGCACTTCTTTGCTTCAACTCACGCTTTTTAAGCTTCTACTAACTGCCATTCCTTACCAAGTACTATATCCGCACCACTATGTAGAGACAATACTCCTACACTTTCGCAGCAACTAATAATTGCTATATGGGGCTATTCTCTAATAATAAACACTTCTCTTAAACCATTCCCCTCCACCAAGCTTACTACAGCCTAGTAAATAGTGAAGTCGCATACACAATCCCAATAGTATCCTTATCTTTTACTGAAAACACCGAATCTATTTCTACAAACCCATTTCCTAACGCATAACCTAACGCACTCTCCTGACTTACTTAATCAAAAAATATGGAAAAGATGATCATGATTCTAAACAACACCACTGGACCTCATCACGATCGATAAAATTTATCTACTATCACACCTACATTTCTTCCAGGAACTACACTAAACTCATTTAGAACAGATATACAGAATGACCCCCAATATTCCACAAGTCATTACCCAGACAGTATCTAGCACTCAGATAAACCTCCTTTTTACATTATTCATGAGAGACAATACACCTCACGCTCTACTACGCTCAACATCTGCTTTCAAAACCACCGACATCTCCCCACTGAAATAACTTTCCTCTTGCAATTTTATAAATGATTAGTAAAATAGCTAATCAACAATTTCTCCAAGAAAATTTCCATGTCATTGAGCCCTAGCGTATTTGCCTTACAACTGACAATAGAGTACAACAATTGGTTATTATACAACTAACATTGCTTGATGCGAAGGTGGATCAATAGCTACTTTGTATAACAATCCTTATGGGGAACTCCTAAAACCCTTTCACGAAGAGATACACTTACACCTTCTATTACTTGCTAAATTCAATCACAGGTTAAAATTTCATGCAACTAGGTACATTGTAATTCTCACGCATGGATCTTAAAAGGCAACGAATACATATTAATTGTCATAAAAGTTATAGCTGACGACTCTGTGGATTTATCATACCCATTTCCTTTTAGGTCTAACTTCTTAACAATCAACATAAATTTTTAAAACACACGAAAACAAATTTCTTAGTAAAATCAATAATTGTGAAGAAATAAACAATATACAATCCCAATATTCTTAACAAAAAGTCGGTGTTAACGCTTAACAAAATCCCCCACTTTATTCCAATGAAATACACACAACAAACAATCTATTAATAGAACAGGACACTTCATACATATCTGTCTATTTTAAACGGACACTAGAAACTAACTCCCTATTCTAACATCTCTCGGTGAAGGCTTTTACACAAGCAACACCTCTCCCGCAGATAACATAATCTTACGCACAGAAAAATTCTATAAGTAACGTCTCTTCGCGGGAAGCGTCCTTAGTGGCTTAGCACGGAGGTCGAATGCTTTAATAGATATCATAACATGACGCCCACTCACACACACTCAACTAAGAAAGACACATATAGCGATGGAAAATCGCGAATTATAGTTATGGACTAACTTACAGACATGCAGATAATCCTAGCCACCGTCATCCAAAGGCTTATCACCTCATACAGCTCTAGGAATACTTTTTAACGACAATTATCGTCAAAATTCATTCGTCAAGGTCAAGAGGAAGATTGCCAACTTTACAAAATCCAGAAATCAATTACGAGGAATTACTTCGACCTGCTTAATGAACTTCAATAAGATGATCATAGCGCTCGAGATGACGAAGTTTCCATATTGGCCCATTAACAGAATATTCTTATAACACGTGAAAGTAAAATGCTCCAAAAGGTATTGTATAGGCGCAGTATTCGTCTGCCTATAAATAACCTAACTCAGATAGACGAATGGATCAAGAACTCGCAACAGAAAGGATACATAAAACCCATCAGTAGCCCTCATTGGAGCCCTCTCTTGGTCATTCCGAAAAAGAATTCATCCACCCCTAGAATCGTTGCAGATTATAGGCACATTAATGCTCATACGGTACTGGATCGCTTTCCCTTACCATGCATTAACGATATTTTAGCCACTTTAGATAAGAGCCGCATCTTCACATCCCTGGATCTCCTCGATGCCTACCATTGTCTAGAAATAGACGAAAAAACGCAGCCACTCCTCGCCTTTCGTACCTCTCGTGGGCAATATGCACCAACAAGGCTGAATTTTGGACTCTCGAATGCAGTCCCATATTTTGGCTCGACGATGGAGATGGCATTATCTCCCATCTCTTGGGAGATGCCTGCAGAATCTTTTTAGACGACGTTCTCATACTCGGAGATACGTTAGAGGCACACATGGAGAACTTGAAGAAAGTTTTCGAATCCTTTCGTAAGAATAAGATGAGAATTAAGATTGCCAAGTGCAAGTTTTTAAGAAACAGCCTCCTCTTCCTAGGCTTTAAAATTTCACAAGACGGGATCTCTCCGGACCCTGTGAAACTTCAGACACTAACTACATTCAAACCTCCTACAAATGTGGCAGAAACACGCTCTTTGCTCGGATTTTTGAATTATTTTAATCATCTCATAGACTCCTACTCATCGAAGCTCTAGCAATTGTGTTCGCGCTTCAAAAATTCAAAAACACGGTCTTTGGGTACCAGCTCACGATCATTACCGACAATCAACCACTAATTCACCTCATCAGACACAAGCAGTTGTCGGGAAGACTAGAACGTTGGAACTTATTTATATCACACTTTAACCCCACTTTCATATACAAACAAGGTAAACTAAACATTATCCCAGACTACCTACGCCGCAACCCACCAGAATGCTCCAACTCCTTCAAACAAAACACAGTATTACTCACGGCTTCCATACCACTCACAAAAGACAACATTGTCAAAGAACAAAAAGTATGTCCACGTCTCAAAACACTTTATGACTATGCAAACCCTTCTCTCCCAAAAAAAACTATCTTCAAAGACATCCTAGGCGGATCCAACCTTTTTGCTGACGCCTCCCCTTTTGGAATAAGCAACAGAACTTTGCACCCCCCCTATTTTTGGGAATTTTATTATGAGTTTAAAATATATAATATATTTCAAGTTGTTATATATAATAATAATATATAATAATAATAATAATAATAATATAATAATAATAATAAAATAATAATAATAATAATAATAATAATATATAATAAATAATAATAATAATAATAATAATAAGTAATAATAATAATAATAAATAATCAATAATAATCCTTACATTTTTCAGTTACTGAATAATATCATTTATAAATTTTTGCGATTATATATATATATATATATATATATATATATATATATATATATATATATAGCATAAATATATATTTATATATATATATATATATATATATATA
>JABUQX010010871.1:25000-42996 GCA_015478945.1 Trachelipus rathkii
AAGAATTGATTTATTTTTTATCTCAATCTGGTCAGTCATCTCCGCATCAATAGTGACTGGACGCTTCGCCACTGATATATATATATATATATATTATTATATATATAATATATATATATATATGATATATATAATATTAATATAATAATATATATATATATATATATATATATATATATTTATATATATATATATTATATATATATATTATATTATATATAATATATATATATAATAATATATTATATATATATATATATTATATATATATAATATATATTATATTATATATATAGATTTCAGTAAAAAAAGTCAGTGGATCTGTATGAAAAAAAACAACAAAATAAGCCAATTTTTTTTAGTCACTGGGGCTTGGGAAACCCCAAAAATCTTTAAAATGGGGTTTGTATAATAACCCCATATCTTTAAAAAAAATAAATATAACATAACAAATTTAGGGTAAAACTAAAACTCTGGGGAAAAATATTGACCAATCATAGAAGAGAACCAATTTTAGATGCTAAGTTTGCATGAATTAATATATGAAAAGAGTAGCAAAAGTTATTATAAATGAAAATTAATGATTTTAATGATTTTAATCACTGTAGTGTAGATTGTAGAGTAGACGTAGAGTATAATTGTAAAATATAGAAAATTAAAAACTTTACAGTTTATTTTCGAATAGGAAATTAAAAAAAAAATTTAAATTTTCCCACAACTCCCTTAGATCTTCTTCACGCCTCCGTAGGGGGGCGCGCCACCGGTTGGGAACCACTGCTCTAGCAGATACAAATCCAAATGTTTTAATAAATTGAAAATCTTACACTACCCACACAATAACGCAACATTTTTATGCAGTCACAGATACACTGATACACCTACCATAGAACATTCACACGTGCGCCTCTTACCGCGGGCTAACTGCGGAGCGCAGGCGAATCAATTGAAATTCAAGAAAAACATTTTTTCAATTAACACAAACTAACCCAGAATACTGTACAACATGTCTTCATGCCAAAACGTGAAGGGTAAACACCCCAAAAACGTCCAACCAAAGCTTACCCTTTACTTCTATGAACCTTTTTCACGGGTACACCTAGATGATACTAGGTCTCGTTCCTCTATGTGAAAATTATACATGTAAATACATTCTTTGCATGAGACACACTGAGCCGATATGTTGAGCTAGTTTTTGCAAACAGCACGCCACAAAAGAGTATTGCCCAGGCTGATTCTTGAAAGAATAATCTGTAAACACGTCAACACCAGAAGTAATATTTCTGATGACGCTCCTGAGCTAACCTCCAAACTTTTCCCACAAGAATTGCGCCCAATGGCGTGTTAAACTGTCAATATTGTGGTCAGACATGCTCAAAGCAACTCCCTAGTCGAGAAAGAGAACCACAAGATAGCAAACTACCTAAGACACTACGTCAATAACAATCATAATGACTGGGGACAGTACATTCCTTTCACCCAAACCGCTATCAATTCAACATACAACGCTTCCATTGGAACATCACCTCATTATCTTTTGTACACCTATAATAAACGTTTACCGTGGGACCTTCCAAATTACTCTTCTCCTTTCACCACTACACAACCCCCACATAAAAACATCAACGACTACGTCGACGAGATAGCCGAAAGAGCTCACTTGATTAGAGATCAAGCTAGAGAACACTTACTTACTGAAACAGACAAACAAATTCAAAGGCAAAAAAATAGGTGATTTAGTCCACATCTTGGACGTCAAAAAACCAAAACAATCATCCAAACTTTTTCCGAAATGGACAGGCCCTTTTAGGGTCAAACAACTCGTCCATCATAATAAACTTTTACTTCAATGTCTAGATACAAGCAAAACATTCATTGTACACAGAGACAACATTAAGATCACAAAAGTAAAAGCACAACCCCAACCAATTACACAACAAGAACCACAAGGCGACCTACCCACAAAGAAACAACCTTCCCCAAAACAAACACAACAGACAACAACCCCACACCAACCATTACCTACCATCCCAACCACTATATACCTCCCACGTCACACGCAAACCTCAACACAACCCTCACACCAACCACGAATAATGCAACCTACTTCCCCAACAACACCATTACATATTCCTACACTTCACAGACGAAATATACAGCAAAGACAATTGTTCCCAAATGAAGATTCTACTTCACCAGAACCAACTCCTCACGCACACCTCAGACCACCGACACCAAACTTCCAATTCTCACCTCCACCACCAAGAATGTCTCCATTACATAGACACCCAACACCCCCTCCCCTCCCCCTAGATTATCCTTAGAAGACCCTCCTAACCTTCCACCCCGAGCTCCGACTCATGAAACCGAGACAACCAATCCCCCGACGACTACAACAGAGACCTGTTCCCCCTAAATTTCCCCAGATACGCAGAGTAAACGTTCCATCATTACAGACCATCTTTATCTTTTAGAAACCCCAAACATTCACATCCAATGCAATTGCGAACTAGACAACAGCAGCAACAATTATGAGAGGAAAAAGAGAATATCTTTTACCTCCTAGACAAACTATTCCTGCAGGTAGAAGTCATCCACTTAACACCTCCACCTTCTAAATGTAAAATTTCTTTCAATTTCCCTAGGAATCATCACAAATTAACAGAAATAAGTGTGAAACACAATAACATCTTAGAAAAGTACATCTCAAAGATGTTATTGAAACGAAAAGCTGTTACTACAGCCCGGAAGAATTAAAAATCATAAATAGTAAAGGAAATTTTAAAGAAAAATGAAACCTAAAAGGTTGAACAGTTGAATTAGTACTAGCAATTAAGTTAAAATCAAGAAAATAACGTTTAAAACAAAATAACTACATTGCGGTATTTCTTCTTGATTCCAGAAGTCATTTTCAATTTTTGGATCCTCCTTGCCATAATGACATCTACATGGACACTTTAAGAGGATCAAACAACTTCAAAGTACCAACTACATCAGGGCTTCATCGCGAGATATACTGGACAAATTAAGTTTATCAATAGGTACGTCAACTTACAAACTGATATGCGATGCCCTAGAAAAATATTTGAAAATGTAAAACAAAAATAGAACAAAATAATTATTTGATCGAGAAGTTCATACCATATCTACAAAACAGATATCATAGTAGATTTCATTCTAACTCTAATTTCTCACCCAAATTAATGTTTTTGCATACATTATTAATGGGGCATTAAAAACAACAGCAACACCTCTTAATAGATCCTTGGTTATTATCCCACTAACAAGAATATTCGCCAGACCTCTCATTAAGACCGAAAAGAGTACTTTTCAACCTAGGCGGAGATACATTGAAAATCCTATTTCGATCAGCAACAATGGCAGACATACAAGCCCTAAACACCAAAATAAACTTATTAGAAGACACTCGAACACACATATATAAAATCAAAGAACAACTCCACGCTAACACCAACACACTCTCCACTTTAAAGCAAAATCTTATCATATTGGTCCAACACTACAATTCATCTATTTCTTCCATTGAACTTCAACAAGAAATTCTGAAATTGAATCTATACCTAAATCTGGAAAAAAAACCATCGCAGACAATCTACACACGCTCATTTCCACCGTACAACAGACATGGACTCTAGCCGAAGACCACACTACTCCCCTAAACCTTTACACCTTTGAAATCATGCATGATCTTCTATACAACAATAGTCAAATCACCGATCACCAACCCATAATACCACTCAACCCAACAAACTTCTACCAATTTCTCTCCTTTACTTGGACATATCTCCACTATCAAAATCCTTACATTATTTCCACTATCATTCCTCTCTCAACCGAAACACCCTACGAAACGTACCAAATTATACATTTCCCAACTCCCTTTAATAAAACCTATGACAGACTTATAGTACATCCATCTTATCAATATTATTTTTTAAATTACAAAACCCTAAAGTACACATACAGTCATACTCTGTCCTCGGATATTTGCAAACACTCACTCTCCAGATATCTGTGTTTCCCTCCTAACCCAGTCCAAACCTTCGACAATAAGAATTGCATTCTAACTTCTATTCTAGCTCAAATTAATAACACCACCTGCAAATATTCGACTTACCTAAACAAACACCCATACCTCCTACAAGTAGGCAACCTAGCTATTATCTCCCTTTCATCTAAAACAGTAGCCTCTATTTCCTGTCCTCTTCAACCACCACATTTAATTTCGGATAACCTCTTTAGCCTTCCCCATGGTTGTAACTTTGTTTCCGAAGAGATTATAGTTACAAGTATCCTACTCACTCTTCAATACACACTAAATGGATTTCACCCAACTTTCAACTTCCAGATTACACAATCATACCCCACGATTTCACTCCAAATATTACTACTCCCATTTCCAACCTACATTTACAATCAATAGCAATACATTGGGACTCTTCCTTAAACGCTTTAAATCAAACAACCAAACCACGAAGACAAACCAAATGCTCAGCATCCACGCCATATCCCTTTCAGGATCTTCTACCCTTTTAACCATATGCCTCACTATACTAGCAATTATTTATCGGAAATTTCATACATCCTCGAGAACCACAGTAAAATCTTCTACGACATCTGTTCCTATGACTACTGTTCCAACAGCTCCAACTATACAATATAATGTAGTACAACGCGCTCCCGAACAAAATCCTAAACCTGCTCACACCTACTATCCTCCCTTGGAACCCCATATATTCCAATCCAAATCAATCCGTTTCAAAATAACCTCTACATTTTTTTCGGAAAAAGCCGGGTCTCTATTGAAACTATAAATACGACGTTTAATATATAATTCCATGTATTCATTAGGAAATACATGAAAAATCGAAAAAGACACGTAGGACTAATTCTACCATTGTCTTTTTATTTTTAAATCATCTTCGTCCCCCCTCACATTATACCGTTTACTGATCTCCCCCCTTTGCCTATGCCCCAAGAGTAACCTCTCCCTCCTACGCCAAATATACATCCTCCTTAATCCTCTAAAGTAATATGTTTAATGTTAACGGTTTTTTTATTTCTTTACTCTCAATTTTATACTTCAGACACATGGGGTGTGCCGCAAGATTCTTTCTAATTTCCAACTTTATAAATCTCGAAAAAGTATACTAAAATCTCCTTCTCGTCTCAGCTCAATTTATGTATTTAAGTGTCAAAGTCTATCTGTACGATATGCGAAAACTCGTATAATCATATTAGGACGGTTGATAAACATGTAGATAATAATCCTCGCAAGTTACCACTTAACTTCACGAAATTCCCGGAGAGTTATTAAAATAATATGTTATATAATCTATTGCCCATTAACTCGGTTCTATTTTCTCAAATAGGCAGATTGGTGAATGATTTTCTTGTTTATAGTCTAAAATAAAATTTCTTCTACACTCTCAAACTATATAACATCTCCTATCTCATTCTTTTTCAGTTGTGTTCTGTTAGTTTCTTGTTTCCTGTAGACTTCCATGAGGTTTTGTTTTTATTTGTTTTTTTTTTGCTCTTTGGGCATACATAGAAATCGAGATCATAAAGGATAAAACTTAAAAGATCTTTATCTCATTTTCTCTATACCGAGGCTCCTCAAACAAACATTACTGATGCATATAGGTTCCTTAAAAATGTCGTTAAGTCATAATTCATAAATTTTAGGGCAATTCTTTACAATAATCCTTTATAGGAAAAATTTTGAAATCGGCTCGTTTGGAAGTTCAGTTTGAAGTTTTCTCAAGTGTGGATAGTATATAGTTGGAGAATTGAGGACATATAAATAAAAGCCCCTATCCCTTGTTTTTTAGTTGAGATTGGAGTTACATGCACAAAAATTAATATGTTTTTAAATACTATTGATTGTATTAAGTATTAAAATATCAAGATTTTTTTTGTTTTTTGGATGGGGGGGTATCTGCTTTAAAATAAAAGAAATTTGATCAATGAGGGAAATCAGTAAAAATAAAAATAGTGTTTTAAAATTATTCGTAATAAAGTGTTGTTGTTAGTTGGGCCTTATTATAAAAATGAAGACACATATTAAAATTTTTACTATTAATAAATTGTTGATGAGAGGGGAATTTAGGAAATAAAAATTAGATTTAAGTGCCTTTTCGCGGTTTTACAAACGTATGTGTTTTGGTTTTTGAATTTCCTCAATTTTTATGATACTTTGGTATTTATATTTTTTTTTAAAATTTCCTCGAAAGTGTTTAAAAATCTTTTAGAGCGGACTAAACTTTAGGACTAAATATTAATAGGTTGCTTGTAACGAAAAAATCACACTCAATTTATACTAGTCGAGTCATTTTTATAAATTGTGGCATGATTTAAATTAGAAGACGTCTCTATCTACCTCAGCTAAAATTTTCCTTTTCAGTTTCATGGTTAGTCATACCAGTAACTAATTGATATAAGTCTCCACAAAAGGGCTCTTCTGATGCAAAGCAGCTATAATTTTAAATATAGGTTGCAAAACATTGATAGATTTATATAATTTAAATTTGTTTTTAAGTGCCTGTTCTTCTAAATTTTAAAAGAGCGCTATAGGAGGTGTGTGAATAGAATATCGTAGACTAATATATAGCGAATGAATTCTTAAAGCGTTTATATATATTTAATTATAATATATGAATATATATAGCGATATATTCACATTTATTAATTAATAAATTTTATAATATTTAAATGATTTATTTTTGACCCTAATATTTACACTTTAAAAACATTTTTAGTTAACATTGTGAGCTCATAACAAAAGGTTTTAAAAAAATAGTAAGTTTAGTTGTTGCTTTCTTTGTGTGACTAGTATAATTCTAATGTTAAATTTATTTTCTGAAATTCTCTTAACTTTATATAAAAACAGTGATAGTTATCCATATTGATGTCTAAATGTAACTAGATGTTTTTTTTTATATATAAATAGTTAATTAGTGATGCGTTTTTCATCATGTGAGAGAGTGATGAGGTTTATATTAATTATTTTTTTATATGATTATAATGTCTAAAAACTTTAAAAATATAAAACATTAATTCGGTATCCAATAATAGTCCAATGACTAATGTTTTAAAAAAAAAAAAAAAAGTTAAATTTGAGTTTGCTTTATTATTAGTAGTAGTAGATATTTAATAATTAATTTTTAAAGTTCTTCAAACTTAAAAAAAAAAAACCAATAATATTATGAGACCCTATGTAGTCAAATGACTACAATGTTTTTTTTAATATTTAATTTGGGTTTGTTTCATTATTAATTAATAAAATTTAAATGTTAATTTTTTTAAGAGTTTTTCAAACTTTAAAACATTATATTAACCCTTATTAGTCAAATGACCAATTTTTTTTTTTAATTTGTGTTTGTTTCATTGTTATTTAATAAAATTTAATATTAAATTTTTAATGGGGAATGAAAAAAACTGAGAAGAATAGAATGTGGAATACCTGTGAAATCGATAAAATATATTATCTTCTCAAAAATATCTAATGATTTTTAAAAATAGTTATATATGAGTCTCTGTTGTGACCTTAATTAGTGTCTTGTTATAAATATACAAACATTAATTAATTGTAATTTGTTTTTTTGTTTTTTTTGAGATTTCTTCAAATTTTAAAACCATTGCATTAACCCATATTAGTCAAATGACTAATGATTTTTATAAATATATTTTTTAGTTTCCTTATTTTTAAAACTTTGATATGTAAAATTTGTAATCTAGTTATTTCTCGAGTTTTTCCTCAAAGTAAAAATTTCATTTGTTTAGGAACTTTATAAATTGGTATACTACAATTTTTATTCATTTATTTAATTTTTTTCTTTTTGGGTGAGGGGGAGGAGTAACCTATTTGTTTTCAAACAAATGAATAGATAAAATCTGAATAATTTCTACTAGAGTTTGTCACTCAAGTAAATTCAATCGTTTGAAGCAGTTTGTAAAATTTATTTAAAAAGAAGTTTTATACTTTTTGTTAATTATATTGATTATAATTAGTTTCCCCATTTTTAAAACTTTGATATATAAAATTTGTAATCTCGTTGATTCTAGAGTTATCTCACTAAAAATTTAATTTCCTTAGGAATTCATAAATGTATTTAAATGATTCAGATATTTAAAAGAATTTTTTTGGGATTCCTTAATTTCTTTTTTGTTTTATTTAAGAGCTTTATCGTAAATTTAAAATCTGTAATTTCTCCAGTTTTCCTCAAACTTAAAATTCACAATTCGTTTAGGAGTTTATAAATTATATTATTAAATGATTGTTTATTTTTTAATATTTTTTTAGTTTCCTCATTTTTATAAGACTTTGATATATAAAATTTGTAATCTAGTTATTTCTCGAATTTTTTCTTACGCATGTAAAAAATGCAATTTGTTTAGGAACTTATAAATGTATTTTAAATTATTTTAGATGTTTAAATTTTTTTTTTTTGGGGGGGCACCTCATTTTTTTTAATTTAAACTTTATATTTAAAAATCTGTGAATTTCTCATTTCTCTGAGTTAAAAAAAATTTCAATTCCGCCTCTGTGCATCGGTTTATTTAAATGAATTTTGATTTTTTTTTTTTAGTTTCCCAAAATAAAAAACTTAGAAAAACATAAAATTTGCTAATCTAGTTATTCATGAAGAATACCTCACAGTAAAAAATTCAAATTTGTTTAGGACTATAAATGTATTTAAATGATTTTAGAGATTTAAAAATATTTTTGATTCCTTTGCCTTTTTTTTTTTAACTTTTATTTATTTAAAAATCTGTGATTTCTCGGAGTTTGTTCCTCAAAGTAAAATTCAATTATTTAGGAAAAGTACATATTTATTTAAAGGCAGAATCTTGAAATATTGCTAAACTAATATCTGAAATAGTTCCTGTACTAGAAAAAAAATAGTGTCATAATATATAATATTTTTTTTTCTTATGTATTTTTGGTTACAATATGGTATATATGAAAGTTTGTGTTTGATAGATGATATGGTAGTGTATCGAACATATAGAAGAGTTGACGTGTGATACAGCCTGTCCGCATACTTTTCCATCATATTATCAGTAGAGAAGAGAGAGAGAAAAATAGTTCAAATATAGTTATAATATATTAGTAGATATATTATATATATATTTAGGAATGAGTGAGTATTATATATATTATATATATATATATTATATATATATAATATATATTAGTATTAGTATATAAGATTATATTATATAATTTATAAAATATATAAATATAATATATAGGTGAAATAATGATAAGTGAAAAAAAAAAGACGCCTTTGCTAGAGATGAGTAAACAGGTATGTAATGATATAATGAATTTGTATGTCGTGGCGTGTTTTGTGGTGCAACGATAAAGGTGACAAAAAATGTGAGGAGAGTTAGAAATTATTATCTTGCTCCAGTTCTGCGTTAAACCGTAACAAAACATAGATGTGGTTGGTTTGAATTCATGCTTTCTCACTCAATAATAAAAACGACTAGTTATCATGTGAGATGAGTGAATGTGTTGACTAAGGATAACGTTGTTAACAATAGACAACAAATTTTGTATACCGATTTTTATGTAATAACTAATTGATTGAAGAACATTAAATGTACAGTATACCCCTATGCGCAATGAGTCGTATAATGCAAAGGGAAGGATGAGAGTCGGTTGGTTAAGCGGATGTATAGTGGTGAGTATGCTGGAAATCGACCCGCTGGGAGACCAAAGAAAAAGTGGAATGAGTCGGTAAAGGAATGCGAGTTTAGCAGATGCGAGAAGAAATTGCATAATAGTAGTGAATGGCGAAGTTTTGTGAAGGGTTATGGTTGTGGGCCGCCTGGTGAAAGGGATGAACCCCACATTGACGAGATACCACAGTTAGGGTCCGTCGCAGTTTCGTGAAGCCCTATGGTGGATTTTTTTTTCTGACTGCGACTAGTTCTCACCTATCTACCTCCTTTCCCAGATTTGGGGTGTGGTTCGCATCTTACACGGAAACAGAAAAGTAGTAGAAGAGCATGACGTAAGTCAAAAAGAAAGCCCACTCCTACCGTCAACTCCATACCCTTAAGTGAGACTCGTTGCAGTCAGAAAAAATTCCCCCTAGGGCTTCATGAGATTGCAACGGACTCTCACTTTAGTATCTCGTCTATGTATGGTTCATCCCTTGGACACCAGGTGGCCCATAACAATACCCTCTCACAAAACCCCGCCATTCACTCTTATTATGCACCTTTCTTCTCGCATTCCTTTCCTACAGACATTCCTTTACTGATTCAATCCACTTTTTCTTCGGTCTCCAAGCCGGTCAATTTCCAGCATACTCATTACTATACATCTTCTTAAAGAACCGATTCTCATCCATTCCTTCCATATGACCGGGCCATCTTAAAGTATTCTCGTTTATTCTCTCATTTACTCCTTTCTTCACACCACACAACTCTCTAATGTGTTCATTTCTCATTTTATCAATTCATCTCAAACCTAATACGCCCCCAAAATTATATATAATATATATATATCATATTTACTTTATATATATATTATATATAGTATATATACTATATATATATATTTATGATATATATATATATATATATATATATATATATATATATATATATATTATATATATATATTCTAAAGCTTGAATCACAGGGGTTAGGATCTTGTGACCGCTTCTTTGAAAGGGTACAAAAAGAATTGAGGTTGTACTTTTCCAGCTTATTTGTGCTAATCCTAGATTTACAATTGGGGGGTTGGACCCCTGTCCTTGGTTGTGGTGTTTATTTGAATGGCAACACTTTGCCAATTCTTTATATTAAATAATATTTAATTAATTACAATTATGCAGGTGGACGCTGAACGTGTTAACGTGACTTGGAAAGCGTTCTAATGACGCGCAATTGGGGCGGAGCTTAATTCGGAAACGTTGCAGTTTTGTGTTCCCTTCTAGGACGTACTCGGCTCCCTACAGTACCCCCCCCTGCAGAGCTGAGGCACAGGTGCTCTAATCCAGGAAGCGGGACGGCCTTCGCAACTGACGGCCTCTGTTCGATACATCTATAGACGGTAGGGGTTGCAAACCAGGACGAGGGCAGGAACTGGAATCTGGTGTTGGAGACGCAGAAGTGGGGGAGAGAACGCGTGAAAGAGAACGAGTGAGAGGGCGAGGAATACGAGAAGGAAGTGGAACGATTGAGAGAGGAGGAGAAGAGAGAGAGAAGAGAGAGAGAGAAGAGAGAGAGGAGAGAGAGAAGAGAGAGAGAGGAGAGAGATGGAAGAGAGAAGAGAGAGAGAGGGAGAGACGAGAGAAGAAGAGACGAGACGAGAGAGAGGAGAGAGAGAGAGAGAGAGAGAGAGAGAGAGAGAGAGAGAGAGAGAGAAAAAATGTGTGCCTCCAGTAGTGGGATTTGTGCCGTCAGAGTTGCCAGCCTGTTCTAATGATGCTTGTCTTATTTCATCATACATTTCCGAAACCCAAGCCATATTAAATCTAATTTCAACTTTGTTGAGCATCACTTCTCTAAACCTAATCTTCTATTCTTAACCAAAAAAAAAAAGGTGTTTGAGCGTCTGTTGATCCTTACCGTCTCTCTCCTCAATTTTCAGCCATAGGCGGTTGCCGTGACTACGTGCGCAATGATGATGTTTGTTCTCGTGTCTCCGATATAGAATCTTCGGAATTTTCTACCTTGTGGCTTAAGATATCTTGTCAATCTATTACAAACTTCATCCGTTTTGTATATGAAATTTGTAATAGATTGACAAGAAGATATCTTGGTTCTCTTCCCTTTGGCATTTCGGCGAATCTTTTGCTGTGGCGCTGGACATATAGAAAGCTTTCGATCGAGTGGGACAAAGCTTTGATTTATAATCTTCCCTTTTTCATATCTTTCCTTCGCTAAGCCCCCCCCCCCCCCCGCCACAACAATTAGCCTCCCGATATTGATGGCGGCCTTGGGAGCAAATTCTGGGTTTTCTCAAATTTCCAGGTATTCGGGGTGAGTGCAAGGTTCGAGGTTTTCACAAATACCGTCAACACTCATCCTCCATCCTTGTCTGGCTCCAAAAATTAATTCTTCCATACAAATATTATCTTCGAAAACATACAATTCAAGCCTTCGTCTGTCCTTAATTGATAAGCGGGTAAGAGCTTTTCAAATGTTAATTGCCGATGCAACCTAAATCACTAACACACTTTATCGAGTCATAAGAAATTTTCTAGTTTCATATTGGTAGACTGATCAGCTTTTAATTTTTAAAGATTTTATATACAAAGAGTATAAGCGGGTTAGCTACGCCAATTTTCAATGCAATTTCTCGAAAAACTTAACGGTTGCAACATACTTTAGGTTAAGCAACGAAATCTATTTTCGTTCGTAAACACAATTGCGGTTACCATCAACATTTCCTTTTCCAACGCCTTTTACGCCACAATGTCAAAAATTGTAGTTTCTCTTGGTACTGCGCGAAAACCTAAAATTTGGTTGTTAGCAGATTTCGAAATATTTTAAGGAACATTTTTCCAAAAACCTCTGGCATTATGCTTAAAAATGAGTTTAGGGAGTAGAGGTGAGAAAAACTAAAGCCACAAAGTCCTCATGTAATGTATATATAAATTGAGAAAGAAGGCAAAATATAGAATTTCCCCTATCTGTATAGACTGCTATGATGAATTAAAAATCTATAAAAAAAATGAAATAATAGTAGACTGGATGATAAAAATGGAGGGATAAAAAAAACAAAAACAAAAAAATAAAAGTATTAAAGTTGTCTAATGAGTCATAAATTAAAAACACGACCTTTTTTGGGAGTATGCTTTTCCTTAAAAAACTTTAAACTTTGAATTCATGTATTAAAATTTCAGGTAAATTAAGCTAAAATACCATCAATTACATATGAATTTTAGAGTAACCATTCAGTCTGTATTTAACACAGCAAAGAGTTAACAGGATTAGTTAGAAATCTGTGGTCGCGTCCAATCAATACACATTACAAATTAATACTATTTTTTAGCATTGGAAATTTTAATGGAAATTCATCTCACCAGACCACCACTCGCTCTTCTTGTGCAACCTCTTAGTTGGTGAGTTTTCAGTGGCCTTCTGTTGTACTTCAGGTGTTGTAGTGTCTTGCTACTGCCAGCCCCTGCAGTAAAGGAAACCCATTAATTATAACAACTCACGTTATACGTTTATATATATTATATAATAAGATATATATATATATATATATATATATATATATAGTATTATATATATATATATATATATATATATATATATATATATATATATAGTATATATAATATATATATATGTATAGTAGTGATTAATATATAGTTATATATATATTATATACAACATGGGCGGTAGGCAGGGGGGGGCACTATGCCCCCCCCTAAATGCGGTTGGCGAAATAAAAAGAAAGCTGAACGCTTAGGGATGGTGTGCGAGACGACGTTTTTTTAAGGTGTATATGTAGAGAAAAAACTGAAAAAAAGATACATCAGATTCGTTTATATACTGAAGGAGCAATAACCAATTACTAACGTGCATTATTAAAAATATTATATTTTTTTAATAGTTTTAAGTGTCTTTAATTGACGTTTTGGCTTGAGCTCAACTAGCTGTGTGCTTTTTATTCAGGTAGCTTCTTGCAGACAGTATTCTCCGCTGGAAATCTCAGTATGTCGATAGCATTTGGCGGCGTTGATAAAGTGCTAGAGATATATAGTTATATATATATATATAATATATAATATATATATATATATATTATATATATATATAAATTATTATATATATTATATATACTAGTACTATGTATATATATACTCTCAATCTTTGCCCCGCCCCTAAATGAAGATCGTGCCGTGACGGCCCATATATAATATATATTTATATATATATATATATTATTATATATAGTATATATATATATATATATATAATATTATATATTATATATATTATATAAGTATTATATATATATATAGTATATATATTGATATATATATTATATATATTATATAATATATTATATATATATATATATATATTATATATAATATATTATTATATAGTATATATAGTATATACATATATATATATATATATATATATTAAATATATAATATATAATTATTATATATAATAATAACTATATAATATCCTTACCACTGAAGAAGCTTAGATCGAGTGTGGACGCAGTAATTGCCAAAAGGGAAACGAAATAGAGAGAAACATCAGAAGGAAGAATGAAGTGCCGATATGGAACAATCTGAAAGAAAGCTAACTATTTGTTTAGTATTTTTATTTATCACTCTTTAAGCCTAGTAATGGAATTAAGGGCGAGGATTTCATTAATTAGCATGTTGATTTATTCGCCCAATGTCTTCCGTGCTGAATTATGTAATCGCGATTTTTCAGTTATTATCTAGATAAGACTTATACTTTTATTATTGGATGAGGCATACGCATTGAATTTATTATTAGGATAAACTTATTTTATAAACCTTCTTCTTTTGGTTATGTATTTTAGTTTACCTTTTTTTGTAACAAATATTGATTGATCGTTTGATGAATATCTTTCAATTATTGCTTTTCAGAATCGGTTTGTTGGGCTGAATGGTGGTAGAATGGACTGTTTGTGATGTTGTCTTCTTTATAGACTTGTTAAAATTGGCCATCAAACTTTTTCAGGATAGTTCGTCACACAAGCTTAAGGAAAATATTTTTGCCCCTCTATGTTTGGTTACGTTTTCCGGTCAACATCTCATTTCGGGGTACCAAACGTACCTTTCAGAACCGGACAAGTTGTTAAGCGTTTGTTTTCTACAATGTTAGAGTTGTTAAAAATATCACACAAAGAAAAGTGCAGCATTAGGGATTCAAGAAGTTTCCATTTTTTTTTTTTTTGACAAAAAGCAGCAATTTCTACTAGAACTAACCACTCAAACTCTATGAGTGGAAACTTTTGCAGAAAAATTTGACGAACAGCAGGCAAGGAATTTTTTTTTTTTTGGGGGGGAGGGGGGAAATTATGGACGATCTCTCCGACAAAGCTCATTCAGATGCTTCGTGACAGATGAAAAATGAAGATAAGAATTTTTTAATGATTCAACGCCAAAAAGGACAACCGGGATCCATGGTTGGTGTAGATCAAAAAAACTAAAACACAAAGTACCACTGCAATGGAAGCTGCCAGGAAAAAAGGACCTATGAAGAAATGGAACATTTTGCTACTTATCAGCTTACAACAAAAACTGATAATTCAACATTAAGCAGCCAAAGTAGTGATGGTGGTGACGACAGAGAAAATTCCTTTGTCAACGTTCAGCAAATATCAGCAGCAGCAGCAGTTCCAGCAACTCTAGATACATTGAAGTTTTTGATAGGTACAAAATCACCGATAGAAATGGGTTTACACATTAATTGTTGCTGTAGAAGCTTTCGGGAGTGATACTGAAAACCTGGTAATAAATATGTGACTAATGTTTGAAAAAATTTTAGAGAAGCGAGAGAGAGAGAAAAATTAAGCACAAATTTAACCTAAATGACAGCCAAGAATTACTGCTGCACTGGGATGGAAAGCTGTTCCCAGCACTCGCAGGTGTCTTAAAGGTTGATAGACTGGCAATAATAGTAACTTTTCGAGGCAAGGAGCAATTGTTGAGTCCTTGAAATCCCAACATCCTCAGGAGAAGAGCAAGCCATGGTTGTTTACCAAGCAGTGGAGAAGTGAGGTATAACCGAAAGATTCAGGCACTTGTAAATGGTGCCTGTCCAAATCTAGAAAAATTGTTCAATCGTGACCTGCTGTACCTCCCTTGCCATCATCACATTTCTTAGTTTTGAGGAAACCTGATGCGCATTCACCTGATGGGTGATGCAACTTCTGAGTATTACCCAGACATGGCGCACTTGTCAAAAAGATTTAGAGGACAAACTGGACGAAGACTCGAAACAAGAACTGTTACACTAACTCGGTGTAGCAATACAATCGCCTGATGTTGTCGCTCTTATCCATTCTCTATATTTCGTTGACCAACACCTTCTACGCTGAAGACCCAGGCAGAGATGACCTTACGCCAGAGACTTGGTTGAGGAAGTCTTAACAGATGATCTTTCTTCGGGTGGCATTCGCAAGAAATGGGCTACACGGTTTCGTATAAACCAGAAGCTGCCAAGTCATACTAGGAGGTTTGGACCTAAGGGCAAATTTATGATTTCAAGACCGTATAGCGCCCGTTTCAAAACCAAAGTTCAACCTAATCTAATAGATTTAGCAATAGAATAAAAACTACTTAATTACTCATCAGCACATAAAATAATTAACAGCACTTAATTCATGACTTTCCATTCAGCGCGATCCGAACTGAATATATTATCAAGAACACTCAAGCACCCTTATTTCATGAGACAATGCGGCAACAAATTAACAAAATATCCAACCCAAAATCTCAAAGCAATACTCTTTCCCAAACCCCTCTTTTTGATCCTTATGTGATAAACCGACAAGTTTTGAAGATAATACACGATCAAAATATGGGCTCAAAAGGTTTGTGCTGGAAACAAGCAAACGAGTGGGAGGAAAAAAAAATCAATGGTGACAGAGGTGCCAATCTGCCCACCAAAATTGATGTTTGCTTCCGTTTACAAACAGTTTTCGTCTTTTGTAAACTCCTTCGGGTACCAAAAACTTTCTTAGAGATGTTTTCTATCGCAGCCAAGGGTCCGTCGACAAGGAAAAGCCCGGTTCAACATGGAAGGTGAGTGGGGAATATATATGTGGATACATACCTCACGTTGTTGGTGAATGACGTTGCCAGATAACTAGGGTCAGAACTCATTCAGGTTCAAATACATTTCTCACAAAACATGAAACTTGAAAACAGAATTTTTTTTTTTGGTTTTTACATATCGTTGCCCGGGACCGTAAAAAATACCAAATTGCAAATAAATTCTCTACTTAAGGAAAGAAATTAATGTATCAATGTTTCGTATTCGTTCGATTTTCATTTAACACAAAGAAAGATTTTGCAAAAAATGCTTTACTATTAAGAAAATAAATGTGTGCTCTAAGTGAAAAAACAAAACCTAGTATTTCTTAAAATTTTTTTTCGACATTAATTTTGGGGAAATTTGATTTAAAAATGTTTTGTGAGCATTTTGCATGGGGATATATCCACAACTGTTCTGAAGAAAAAAGAAAATGGTCGAGATAGGGAAAGTTTTATCGCTTTTTGAAAACGGATTTAATCGTTGCGTATACTATGTTCCAAATTCAAGGCGTTTGAGGGTCGCCTAGCAGTTGTCCGATTGAGCTTTAAGTTTTCAATCGAGGTCCATTTTTTTTGTCGATTGGAACTGGATTATTGGAGCAAAATTTTAACTCTTAGGGAAAATTACGCGTATTCTAAGGACCAGCCTTTTATATTGTCATTATATATAATATATTATATATATAGATATATATAAATATATATATATAATATATTATATATTTATATATATATATATATGTATATTTATATATATATATTATATATAAATATAGTATATATACTATATAATATATATGATATATATTTATATCGCCGCTGCACGGGCAGAGCCCTATTCAGGGAGAGGGGGGGTGTACTCATTTAAGAACGTTCCGAGCAGAACAAGCCAAGCCCTGAGAGAGAATTAGCTCACGTTCTGCCATCCGGAGGGGCCCAGTGGCAAACCTTAAGACCCTCGTTTTGGTTTACTTGGCAAGGCTCTACACTGAAGACTATCGGGCGTTGTATAGTGAATTATATATATTAGATATATATATATATATCTATATATAATATTATATATATATATATATATAGTATATTATATATTATACAAAAACGTAGTACCAATACGGGAGGTTGCAGAGTGAAGAGTATGGGATACACCTATAATCCCAAAGGTGTTACATTGATGACCAAGAGTGA
>JABUQX010010872.1:0-12500 GCA_015478945.1 Trachelipus rathkii
CGAGCGCTATATATATATATATTATAATATATATATATATATATATAAAAGCTCTATAAATTTTAAGCTGCCCCCCCCTAGCCTGGAAGCTGGCGACGCCCATGGTTGGAAGTGCGTTAAATTCGAGTGAATTTCTTGGTGGGTGATCATTGTATTATTGTTATGATTGTCGGTTTCTTAAATTTTGTTCTGTTAGGTGAGCGTGTATTTGTTTGGTGTGTGAAGCGTTGTTTTGTGGTGGTTGGATGTTAATCAGGATTTGTTTATATAATAAGGCTGGGGAAGATGGAGGTTGTTTTAGTCTGTGGTGAGTGATGTTTTAGAGTGCTGTGTGACTGGGGTGTTGTGGTGTCTGTAGTGTCTAGATTATCGAGCTGTAGGTATGTGCGGGCAGGCTAGAAAACATACAAATCGAGGTGCTCTCTTAGAGTTTCCAAGACTGAAAAATCAACTGATCGGCAAAATCACGAAACACTTCACGAGGCAAGATCGCTTTGGTGTTTGCTAACTAATTCTGCCACATTTCGAGTTTATGTTATTTCCGTAATCGAGATGGTTTGGGTGTATCTTTGCATATCCAAAAAGGATTAAAAGAAAATTTATTGTGAAGTTGCTTAAGTAGGAAGTTATTTGAAACCAAGGATAATAAAACTTGGAGTTCAAACTGAAGGGCACGCTTTGATTTTTGCTTAAGGCGAACCCCATTTTAACCCCAATCTTAAAATGGACACAAAAAAATCTTAATTTTCAGCTAATTATGATCAAATAAAAAGCAAACCGATGTTTTTTCTGGCCTCTTAAACGTCGTTTTCGAGTGGATTTTTGTTCATTTTTGAAAACTATGTTTTTGATATTTTTCGATACTCGTCCTAGAATTTTGTTTCCAATTTCCTCCCCCCCCAAAAAAAAAAAAAAAATTAATTTATTTGACCAAGGACAAATCTAAAACTACTGAAATACAAAAATTTTTAAAAAAACCTTTTTTTACAAAAAATTGAGCTAAATAAAAATTTACATCCCCCCCCCCTAAAAATGCCCTTAAAATTTTATCAAGATCGGATGAGCAGAATTTTTTTTTTTTTTTTTTTCAATTTTTAAATTTAAAAAAAAAAAAAAAAAAAGGAGGTTTTGAAAATCGATCATTGCTTGGATTTGGGGATAAATATCAATATTTATTTCCAACTAATTTTAAGTAACAGTCTAATCCTTGTATATTTCAGTTTGAAGTCATTTCAAAAAAATTTTGGTAGTTGATTAGAAGAAAAATCGTAAAAAACCATAGTTTAAAATGGAAAATACAAAAAGAAATGTCTATAGACAAAGACAAAATTCGAAACGACGTTATTTAGAAGTCTGAAAAAGTGCGGTTTTTGCTTTTTAATATGATCAAATTGGATAAAATTAGATTTTTGGCTCTATTTTAAGATTATGATTAAAATGGGGTTCGCCTTAGCAAAAATAAGTGTGCCTGAGAGCGAGATGTGCTTCAAAATTAATGAATTTGCATACGAAAGCCAGTTAATGTAACATATTAATTAGAGAATTTTATATGTAATTTTCCTTCAATATTTATGTTTACTGATGAGTCTAATTTACTTAGAATGAAATAAAAAATAAAGGTCTGTTTTGGAAACAACACATATATTTATGTGGAAAGTTATCAATTCTTTTTCTAACTAATTTGCGATGCTGCATAATCGATGGATACTGATTGTAATATATTGCAGAAGAACTGCGCAAAGAAAGTAGCACGTACCGCCTCCTGGATAAATGAATACATCCAGGAAAGCTCTAGAATATTTATGGTATGCGCACACATTGCTATGTAATCAGCTGAAGCAGTTACATCATAAAGCAATCTTTTATAACGGTACTAAACACACTTCTTCGATGGCCAAATTGTGGAATCTAAAACTAGTCATAGTAAGACAGGTACACTGATATTCCATTAATCAGCTTGAATGAAAGAGTAAAAAGGTACACACTAAAAGGAATATTAAGATTAAATGTGCCAAATTTGTCCAATTATATTTTAATAAAAGAGCTTCACAGCAAATCATAATTATTTAATTAAATTTTAAAATTAAAATGGTAATGTAATTTGCTTAAAAGTATTATGGTGCAAGCAGTAGTTCCAGTATTTTAATAAACACCTTTCTAGCTACTTTATCAGGTATTATTCGATAAGCTTTTCTAACTTAGTTAATTTTTATACAACCCCCTTGCTTGCTTTCTTCTTTCGGGGAACTCTTGACATCAGCGATTCGTTGGCGAAATCTTTTCGTTCGTCAATGGTACTGGCTAACCAACCTTCAGGTTCTAATTTAGCATTAATTTTGGAGAGTTGCGATTTTGCTTTTTAATTACATAGATTATCTCTAAATATTTTAACTAATTTTTTTATTGTTCATTTACTTAGAATAGAGTGGTGTCGATTCTTATATTGAATAAAATATTCTTTATAATAATTCATTTTTAATATTATGTTTATTATTAAATTTTTAAAGTTGTTAATTTAGAAAAAAGGTGCTAATTAAACAAAAACTTAATAAGGCATATCACCATCAATATTAACTACAGCTTGTTTACACGAATGAAATTTTATATTAAAAATTGCGATCTTTGCTTATTTACTTTTTTTATGAACTTATCTTTGTTCATATATGCTATAATTCAAAAATGTGTATATTTGAAATTTTCTTTTTGATATATATATATTATATATATATATATATATATATATATTATATATATATATATATATATATATATATATATATATATATATATATATATATATTATATATATATATATTATACTATATTATTGGCTTAATTCAATCTTTCGTCTGAGTGAAATCGATATTTTATCATCGCGATATATCGATATATTTATATCGGTGATCGTTATACCGAAAACCTATTGAAATATCCAGTGTTAATAAACAAAAAAGCGCTCATTTCGGATTTTGACCTTATAGGAATAAGTTGACTTCGCTAGTGTTGTGCTAAATTAATTAAAAGATTATTTATTTATTTTAGTGCAATTTATTAATGTATTTAATACATATTTACTAATGAGAATGGCTTTACCACCTTCCTATAGTATTTTTCCATTGATTTTAAACAAGACAACGCAGATGGATCTCAGGTATAATATTGTCAAAATTTTTTAAAGAAAATAGCTACAATTTTTTTTTCAATTTCTGACGAAGATTTCAACTAACTAGGGGCAGTAAATCACTATCTTTCAAACACTACGTGAAGTTTAAGTAGTTATTACAGCTATATATATTATATTTATTATATATATATATATAATATATTATATTATATATTATATATATAATATATTATATATTATATAATATTATATATTATATATTATATATACTATATATCATATATATATATATATATTATTTATATATATATTTATATATATATAATATATATAATATATATATATATATTATATATATTAATATATATATATATATATATATATATAAATATATATATATATATATATATTTTAATACTTTATCTACTCGAAACTAAAGCAAAACTTTATTTTTAGGTTATAAGATCACGTGATGATCAGCGATCCGATCAGGTGATCATTGATTGCGCGCTCATTAGTTATTTCTTATGACGTCATCAATTACAGCAACGTTCTTTCTTAAAAACCTGCTTCGATAGGAATTTTGTGAGAAAGTTTCTGAAGGTTCTTATATATAAAATTTTATGAAGGAGTGATGAGACATTTAGCCAAGCATAGCGTGAACGTTTTCTGCAATGAGTTATTGAAGAAGTGTTTCAATAAGGACATTAAAAGATCATTAACATTATATATTTATTAAGATAAATAAGAAAATTAAAATTTTAAAATTATTTATTTCAAGAGCTTTTTGAATTAAAAGATTTAAGGTAAATTAGTAATTTGAATGATTTATTTAATAAAATTTTTGAATTGTAATTTGAAGATCATTATAATAACATTAGAAAAATAAAAAAAAATAATAATCATTTTGGTATAATAGTTAAGAGTCTTCAAAATAATATTAAAAACTACGAATTAATAAATAGTTTAAATCAGGGGTCTCCAAACTTTTTAGCCTAAGGGCTACTAAGTTCCAAGGGCCAAGACCTAGCTAGCTCATCATACCAAAGTTTAAATTCTGAACGACAAGTGCGATCTGAAAGGGGAAATCTAGTGCTGCTAGTGTGTTTTAAGACTATAGTTTTTAAAGTTTCTTAATAAAAATTCAATGTGTTTAATTGTAATTGTTTAATTTAGTTAAAAGTGTCTTAAAGATATAACCAGTGTATTCCACTGAGGCCCTGATTGGCGAACCTCGCTGGCCGGTTTTAGCCCGCGGGTCTTTGTTTGGAAACCTCTGGTTTAAATCATATTCAAATTAAAAAATTTTAAAAAAAATGATCTTAATTTGAATTTACAAACTTTTACAATCTGTCTAAAAGGAAATTTCACTTGCTTTTAATTTTTGATTTTTTCGAGCTAAAAAGTATATCAAATAAAAGTTTTAAAGCTTTCCATATAATCCAAATAATAAACAAAGTAAAGCACCCGAGGAAAACCCAAACATCGACGTTGTATATATGAAACCTGTTAAAAAAATAATACAATTAATATTATTATAAAAGTAAAAACTACTATATTCAAGAATTTTACAAATGCTTATATAATTTAATTTTTAGCATTTAATAACTCTGTTGGTAAAAATAACTAAATAATAGCTTTAAAGCTTGGTTATTTGTCCAAGTTGCTGCGATATCTGATGAAGGCAGCAATAACTCTGTGTAAGAAATCCTATCACAACTAATAGGGCAATGCTTGCAAGTTTTGAGGAATTATCTTTAAAATTGTGACAGTTAGTCGAATTTGAAAAGATGACATGTTATATCCTTAGGTTATTGGAGAATAAAATAATTTTATATTGGAGTTTTGTAGCAAATATTTGAGAGGAAATATGAACAGCATTTTTTTATATTATAACGAGGAAGTATGTTACAGGTGACATGTGATTATCTCACAAAGATTGATTAAGCATCACTTCACCCTTTTTTATGCTCGATAAAATATAAACATTAAGAGTATTTAGTGAAAATTAATGCACCAAACCATGACTCTAATGGTAATGGGCTGCTTATCAAGGCACTAATCAGGAGACTTAAACCGCTCTCTTCTGTCTATCACCAATTAAAATCAAGGTAAATATGGGCAAGGGTAACGACTTCCGTCATCATGACGAATGCTATCTCAATGGAAATTACGAATGCACCTTGGACAACGAACCTTTAAAGGATTTAATAATCTAATAAAAAATTAATCCAGTCCATAAAATTGGAAATGAAGGCAATTTTAAACCTCAAATTTTTAACGTATATTAAAAAATTTAATACATTTATATTAATCTTATATTTAAAAAATTTTTAATATACCTATTTGACAAAATTTAAAAGTAAATTTTATACCAAGTTAAATTCCTGAAAGGTGACTTAATATGTTGAGCGCCATTGTGCCTCAAAACGTATTCAACCCAAAATGCAGCTTCTTGGTCTGGAGGAATAGGTCTATCCTTCATAAGAACTGAACGACGTTTAATTATAGCCTGTAAACTTTTAATGTAAAATATTTTAGCCATTAACAAATTTAAACAACTGTACATAGAAATATTGGTTCATTATAATAGTAATGCGAACCACATCTGTAAGTGTGTTTATACTCGTACTCCTGAATGATGCATTACATATCTGCTTAAAAAGTAGGTATTACATACGAGAAATATGAAACATTCTGAAACCTACAATTTAATTTTTCGCCCTAAGAAATGTATTTATGAATTAACAATTGACACAATACTGCAAAAAAATTAATTTACTTTCTTCTTAGAAAGTAAATTGGCAAAACAACTATCTTATAAATATCTCTTTTTGTTGTGACATTATTGCTGTTTGGTCCAATGTTTCAATGGAATATTTTTTACAGTATTGTATGTTTGCAGAGTATTTGAGACAACAATCAAACCTTGATCAATTCCTAGAAAAAAGTCTTTAAAAAGTTTCCCCACTTTGATTAATTAAGAGCCAAAGATTTTAACTTTTAATTTAAAAAAATGCGCACGCCATGCCCTCATTCAAAAGAATTTATCTAAATATTCCCTAAGAAAATATCTATGGAGTATTCCTCTAAGCCTCTAAGGTTAACCCAACTAAGTTTAGTCTTCTGAAATCTTACTTGAGGTCATTAATGGTATCAAGAATTAATTTTCTAAAGGTATTTTCTTCAAGTTGATTCCAATACATTATTCTTCCATATCCCTCCTCCACGGCCTTCTTCAAGTTGTAATATTGTTCAGAGAGGGCGGGGATTCCGATAAAGGGTACCCCATTATAAATAGATTCTTGAGCACTTAAGATCACCATGATAATAAACAATCGTATCTTGGAATGACCTAAATAACCATGGATAAATAACATAATTAAGCAGAATAAGAATACAAATAGCTCAACGGAGTAAGAAATATATAAAATGTAAAATACTTATTTGAATAAATATTAAAACAATCAATAAAAAGTATACTTTATAAGTGAATTAATTTACATAGATTAAAAGATAGATGCTAAGAAATAAAAACAAAAATTATTAAATATTTAAATACTTAATTAAATAAATAAATTGAATAAATAAATAAATAAATATAATAAAATATAAATAAATAAATAAGTAAATAAATAAATACATTTACTTTACCTAATATGTCCTGTTGGGGTAGCCAATTTCTAACCATCACATTTTGAGGCAAATCTGGTAATGATTCTTCACCACTTCACAGAGTCCCTCTGTTTCAGAGAACCAAAAACTTTAACCAGAATTCTTTTGTATCTGTCCATATATATCCACATATATATATATATATATTATATATATAATATATTATATATTTATCATATTGTTATAAAATATGAAAACATGTTTTTTATTTTGCTTCAAATTATCTTGATAGCTACATATATTTTTGCAAATATTTTTATATATGATATAATATATATATCTATATATATATATATATATATATATATATATATATATATATATATATATATATTAAAAAAGATATATATCTATATATTACATATATATATATATATATATATATATATATATATATTCCAAAAGAAATATCTCTTGAATATCGAACCTGAAAATCAATTTATCATCAGCAAACTCACGAAACTTTTCTAGCTTGAAGATTGCTTTGGTGTGCTCTTACAAGCTCTGCAACAATTTACATTTACATTTTATCGTTCTCTAGAATATACTTCACTGTTTACTATGATTTGTAGTTGCTATCTAATAGCGAAAGAAGGGTAATTTAAATGATATCGATAAGATTTTTATGCAAATGCCTACTGAATCTATAGGAAGGGAAATTCTCTAGGTAATTTCTACCTAGGATACGGACTAGGGATCAAACCCGCACCCTTGCCATGCGACTATGTCGCTTTACCAATTCAGCGGTAAAGTAAATCGACTTAATTGTCACTTTTGGTCAGTTTATAAACCAATCTTGACCATCGAATGGAATGGAGATTCGACGAAATTTAACAAATCAAAAAATCTAAAAACCTCTTTGATTTTCAAAGTCTACAATTACAGAACTATATACAAATAAATACTGAAACAATAAAGAGGATTATATTCTTAAAATACTACATTGATAAAGACATTACAGTATATGCGGAGGTAGGCATAAGGATGACTGGTCAAACTGTTACATTGAGCTATATCAAAAATGTTACGCAGCTAGCTTCCATTTATTTGGAGTTTTCTTCAACAATTTTATAAGATTTAATTTTAGAATTGTTTCATTAAAAGAAATTGCGAATATTTTTTTCTATATTTCATACATAATTCAATTTTAGTTAATTTGATATATCCTTTAAAAATTGTGTTCTGTGGCCATCATATAATGTATAATTTCCAAGATCTTTTGTTCTTAAGATTATACGGGAAGATACTAAGGAATTAATCTTATTATTATGTATACGATGTCTGCTGATATATTTAGATTTTATTGCTTTATAAATATTGAACTATGTAACGAAAAAATTACTTACGTATATTATTAAAATAATCTTATCTGAATAAAAATTACGAATGAATATTTATAGTTTCAGTTAATAACAATTTTCCCTTTTTTAGTTAACCAAAAGGTTAAACTCATTTTCAAAATAAAATTATTATAACAGGGTTTGTTGCGTTTAATGTCACACTATTACAATTTAATTTGATACAATTTAATTTAAATTATTTCATTCATAATTAAATTGATTTAGTGTAGTTTTCTAATATTATTATATATTATATGTGTTTTACATTGTGTATTGTATATATATAATTAGTCTCAAATTTTTGAGTGTTTCTTTTGATTCTAAAAACAATTAGTTTAGGTTGATTTTCAATAACAATGGTTATTACATTATGTAAGTAACACCAGTGCTATGCAAAACTATTCTTTCATGAAGTACTTGTAATTTTTCTGTGGTGCATGTGTATGATGCAAGAATAAAAATAGCACACAAGTTGGGAAAGTTTGACCATCCATATTAGGCATCACCAGATTGTGCTAGAAGTGAGGTGGACAACCCCCTAGTTTAGGGGATCCCTCGCTTGTAAAAATTGTTCAGTCAAATTCTAAAAATGAATATTCAAAACGGTTTTCAATTCATTAAAACTTCTTACAAACTCTGTAATATAAGATATTAATTTAATATTAAACAGCAAGTTATCAGCTCCTTTTGTCAGAAAGATGTTGTGTTGTGTTGTGTTGTGTTGTGTTGTGTTGTGTTGTGTTGTGTTGTGTTGTGTTGTGTTGTGTTGTTGTCAGATACCGGGATGTGGTTTCTTTTTTGTAGCCAGCTTTAAAGATTTTAGGATATATTGCAGTACAGTAAAATTATCAAAATTATAATATTGTTTATATTTATGTTATTGGGACATATAGATCTTGAAAAAAAGCATTACATTAATTTTTTATATTATTTTATTACTTTTTTTTATTATTTTGTTATCATTTATTTAAATTTTGAGACAAAAATAACATACATATTCCTCCTCCATTAAAAATAACAGAAGTGTTTCGTGGATGATTAATGATTTCCTTAGAAAGTTACAGTAAATAAATTTTATAAATCAAAACTTAATAAAGAAATCAGTGATGGGTTCAATGTTTTAAATTTATTTGATGAAAAAAATCCCGTAAGATTAATTTATGCCTAAATTTCTATTTTCCATTCAATTTACATCAAATCAAGATCTAGAATTTGTCGAGCTCTAAAACGTCAACTTTAAACGTTTTCTGTCTCTATCCTTTAATTTTCTGTTGGCATTTGAAAGAAAGCCAATGCCCGCGACATTTTCAAACAAAAATCAAAAACTTTTTTTCGAAATAAATTTTTCGAAAAAGGGGGTTGTGTAATCTATTCAAAAATATTTATATTGCTTTTTTTTAAATGACAACGAAAAACAAAATTTTAGAAAAACAAAAAATTATTTATATTGACGAGTTAGACTTAGAGTTTGTCAAATGATTTATCTTCACTTCTGTTTCCTGCAAATTGAATGAAAATTAAATAAATTTTTGCTTAAATTTAAGTCTACAGAATTTAACCATATAATAATACCTTTATCATTTTGAATCTCTCCGTAATAATAATAATAATAATAATAATAATAATAATAATAATAATAATAATAATAATAATAATAATAATAATAATAATAATAATAATAATAATAATAATAATAATAATAATAATAATAATAATAATAATAATAATAATAATAATAATAATAATAATAGTAATAATAATAATAATAATAATAATAATAATAATAATAATAATAATAACAATATGAATATGAATATGAATATGAATATGAATATGAATACCTTAAGAATTTTGAGAAATGGCTAAGAAAAACGAACCTTTCTGGTAAATGAATTGAAGGATTAAAAGCTGATCCGAGACTGAAGAAGATAAATCCTTCTTTGCCTGACTCTGCAATCCACGTCTCCAAATCCTTCGTCCATATCAGAAATTGAAGTAAGAGTTTAATAATAATAATAATAATAATAATAATAATAATAATAATAATAATAATAATAATAATAATAATAATAATAATAATAATAATAATAATAATAATAATAATAATAATAATAATAATAATAATAATAATAATAATAATTTTATTACCATTATTATTATTATTATTATTATTATTATTATTATTAATAACATTATTATTATTATTATTATTATTATTATTATTATTATTATTATTATTATTATTATTATTTTTATTATTATTCTTATTTTATCATATCTGTCAAAGAAAGTGAGAGCGCAACAGTAGTAAAGTAAAGTAGCAATAAAAAGACCAAAAGGTTTAAATAGAGGGTAAAGGTATTTTAATAATAACAAATGGGTCACATAGTGCAATATAAATATTGGCCAGCCTCCCGAAAGCATCATGTATGTAACTAAAAAATTATAACAGCTACAGGAAAATAAATATCATTTTTGATTTTAGCAAGCAATTTCATCGATGAAACTTAAAATTTATTTTTATTCTAATCTTTCTGAATAATACCTTAAATATTAGTATAATCTTTGGTCTGGGCAAATTACGCTCTCAACAACCTTGCAGTCTCATCAACCTTCCATTTCTGCTTTAGTGCGAGAGGAAGAGTTGCCAAATAGTTTATATTCTGCTCTGGAGAAAATGTTAATTTTCTTTTATTCCCTTTTTAGGGGTTCGAGCCGACGGAGGAACAGAGGGAGGACCCGTTAAATCCCAATTGATACCCCAACTCTTGCCATCGTTCTTGTTTACCCGTGGGACATTCTTTAGTTAAAAAAGGAAAAAATCACCATTTGGTACCTTTGCGTGCTCACTCGGAGTAAGCGAGCCTCTTCGTATTGTCAGAAAACGGTAATATCATACAAGTTTTCCAACATTTTAACAATTTTAAATTTTCAAAAGTTATTTTTATTTTTTAATTACATGGATAAAAATGTCTCCTGATTAATAAAATTTTATTTATTTTCCTGTACCTGTTATGGTTTTTTTGTTACGTGCATGTTGCTTTCTGGAGGCTGACCATAAATATTAATGGGAGAACTCAGAAAGTTCACCGAGAATAACATTTTAGGAAGTCAAAAATTAAAATGTCAAAGAAAGCAACAGAATATTAATGGAAGGTCTGATGAGATCTTAACGACAAAATATCCCAGCAAAAAAAAAATCTTCCAACGAAACATTGGACCAAATGTCAGCAAAAAGTTTTCAATACCAAAATAGACACATCAAGCATAATAAAGTAGCTTCACCAGTTTATAATCTTTATAAGAATATAATTGTAAAATTTTGAGACATTTTTTGTCTTTTATTCTATATAATTTGGGACATCTTCATGTAGGGAAATACTAAATAATGAGTTATTATAATTATTTTATATATATATATATATATATATATATATATATATATATATATATAGACATAAATATAATTTTTTTATATATATATATATATATATATATATATATATATATATATATATATATATATATATATATATATATATATATATATATATATATATAGGACCTGTTATGTTTTAAGACTCCGTCAGTTTTTTTTTTGTTTTGGTTTTTATATATTTCTAGTATATATGATCTAACAGTCAATTTAAGGGATGAAAAACATGATTCAAAATATAGGACCAGTTACGTTTTGACTCCGTCAGTTTTTAAATTTTTTTTTTTTTAACTAAAGAGATACTCAAAAGGGTAAACCACAAAGATGGCAGAGTCGGGGTCTCTCGGCCTTCCAGGGGAACGACAGGGTAGGACTTCCCCCCCCTCCGGGAGGTCTCCGGAACCCCACTCTTTGGTATTTGGGTGTCGCAGGGTTCCTCCGCCCCTCCCTACGGAAATTCATGGAAAACGTCTCCCTCTGTCCCCCATCGGCTCCAGCCCCTAATTTTTTTTTTTAAATTTTTATTATTATTTTCTTTTTACATTTTGTAATAAGCTTTACACGCTGATTCCAAATATGTAATTGGTTTCTGTAAGTGTCGTACTTTTTCGAGATATTGCATTTATGAAAAAATTTTTTTTTTTTTTTTTTTTTACATTTTTGTAATAAGCTTTATACGCTGATTTCAAATATGTAATTGATTTTTCTGTAAGTGTCGTACTTTTCGAGATATTTCATTTTTAAAATTTTATTGATATAAATGTGATTTTTAAATAATTATTTAAAATATTTCGAACTTTGAATCATGTCCATCACCACTACTTGAATTCATTGTTAGTATCATATACTAGCAATATGTTAAAAACAAAAAAAAAAGAAAAATCAAAACTGACGGAGTTTTAAAACATAAAGAACTATATGGACA
>JABUQX010010872.1:20000-22500 GCA_015478945.1 Trachelipus rathkii
GAAATTTTTTTTTTTTTTTTTTGGATCCGACCTCCCATTCCATGTGTGCGTTAAGTAACTTTTACCATATATATATATATATATATATATATATATATATATATATATATATATATATATATATATATATTATATATATGTGTATAATATAACTATATATATAAATTAAGAAATATATATATATTTTTCTTGTTGTGGTGTCTTGGATGGGTAGAATAATTTTGGAGGATGTAATATTAATTAGATGATTGTTATTGTTTCTATGGATTGTTAATGAAGAGGAAAGTTTATCAGTGTGTAAGTCATATTTATGTTGGTAAAATACGTGTATCAAAATTGTTGGTTTCCCCTATGTAGTGTTTGTTGTAATCTAGGCAGGGGATTTTGTATATACCGGAATTTAAATTAGGATGTAAGTTTTTTGGTTTGAGTACGTGTTTGAGAGTTGTGAGGTTGGATTTTGTAGTTTGAATGGTGTTAGGTATATGGTTTTTAATTAAATGTGTGTTTACGTTTGGTATAGGCAGTATATTAGTATAACTAGTTTGGTTTGTGTTAGGATTTAGGTGTTTGTTTTTAGCGAGTTTAAATGCTTTGTAGATTATAGGTTGAGGATATTTAAGTTTTTTGAAAGTATTTATGATTTTGTTTTTTTCTATTTCTATGTACATTGTGTCGCAGATTCTAAGGGCTCTTAAAAATAAATTGGAAAGTACTGCAATTTTGGTAGATTTTTGATGGTCCGAATACCAGTGTATATAGGAATCGGAGGCTGTGAGTTTTCTATGTATTTGGTAAGTTGGGTAGTTATTGTTGGACCAGGTGATAAGAATGTCGAGAAATGATATGGTGTTGTTATTGGAAACTTCTATGGTAAAGTTAATATCTTGATGTATACTATTAATAAAATTTAAGATTTGATTTGTGTTATTTTCTTTCGGTACTAAAGCAAAAACATCGTCTACATATCTGAGCTATATTATAGATTCGAAAAGTGGGTTGGGGAAAATGATGTATATTTTCTATTAGTTTCATATATGTTATGGTGGGGAAAAGCCATCAGCATAGGCCATTAGTCTGTTTAGAGAAAATATTTATTTTGGAATTTTGAAGTACACGTGATCTAGAGCTAATAAGATAAGGGACTTGATGATGGGGAAGGGTATACTGAAAGTTATATTGTGTGTAGTGATATGGTTTTCTAAAAGTTGTAGCATGTCATTTATGGGAACGTTAGTGAATAAGGAAACGACGTCAAAACTGACCGGGTTATAATTAGAGAAAACTATGGATTTAGTGTTTTGAATGAAATGTTGGGAATTTTTAATATGAGAGGTGGAAATGTGTCCTATGAGGGGATTTAGTTCTTTCGAAAGCCATTTTGCTAATTTATAAGTGATCAAGTTTATGTTGGATATGATGGGGCGGAGAGGGGTATTTTCTTTATGGATTTTAGGTATGGCATAGAATTTGGATAGGGTGGGTAAATAAGATTTAAACATATTCTGGAGATCTTTGTTATTAGGTAGAATTTTTGTGAGGGATTTGTTAAATGTGGACTGTGAATTTGTATTTCGGTATATGTTGTGGGGTCATTAAGTAATTGCAAGGATTTGTTAGTGTATTCGATTGTGTTCATTATAACAATTTTGTTGCCCCTTGTCGAGCATTGAAATTGTGATGATGATGTTGTTGATGCAGTTTTAGATAGACAATTAAAATATAGACGACGAGAAACGATATTGATTTTGGGCATCTGATAGAAGTTGTAGAAGGATTCCAAAAAGTATATCGGTGTTAATGTTTCATCTCTGTGCTTGTTTTCCAGTTATCGAAATTGTTTATTAACAGGATCCATGGTTCGTCGTTTGATGGCAAAATTTAAACTAATGGCCTAGTAAAGTAGCTTCCAGTTTGGGTTAAATTGTAATTAATTAGAGAAAATAGGTTAACAGTATTATCCAAGGGTTGGAATTCTTTGTCCAGATTATCGGGTTTATTTTTGTGGTGGAGGTCTCGTAATTTGGTTTTGTTTCCTGATATTTTGTGGCCGTAATCAATTAATTTAGTAAATAAGTCCAAATCTTGTTGTTGGTTGTAAAAAATTTGTTGAAAAACAAAATGCAATTTCCCATTATTAAATATCAGTTGTATAGCTTTTAAAGCTAAGACAAAATTTTGCGAAATTGATTCTTTACATAATTCAGAATGGGAAATGTTTATCAATGCAGATAAAGAAGGGATGTAGCTTCTGGGTATGACACAATCTGACATACATGATGTGAGGAAATTCAAATTATTCTTAGTCAGCGTATTTGTAAAAGGCTTTTTTTATTTGGTAATTGTTCAACAGGAACAGTGTGAGATGGCGCGTTATCGTGGTGCAGCACCCAGTCGTCAGCAATGTCTGTTCTGATTCGCTGAACTCGTTTTCGAAGTCGTTCCAAGACATCTTTGTAAAAGACGTGACTAACTGTCTGTCCTGAAGGTACAAATTCCT
>JABUQX010010872.1:27500-30366 GCA_015478945.1 Trachelipus rathkii
GCAATTTATAGCAATTTAGAAACTAAATATTAAAATAAATCGTGTCACTAACCTTGAAATGATCAACTAAGGGACAAATAACAATAGCTCTGAAACATTCAAAAATAATGTCAAATTTTTTCTTTTAAGGTCTGGACTTCCTTCTGACCGAGTGTCACTGCACTGTTGCGGAACACTAAATAATTTCTTCAATTCATCTACTGTGGAATCAAATGTTGATGAAAATACTGATTTAAAATCTAAGTTTTGAATAACAACGTCTTTAATATTTTTGTTTTTGGTTGATTCTGCGTGGGTTGAAACAACAGTTATCTGTTTTGATAAAATAAAAATTAAAAAATGGTGATGATTGTGAGATTTTATGACACGGTTTCTAAATTTCAAATTTTCAATTAATATTAAAAACTAAGCAACGCAATTCAATTTCATAACATATAACATAGATATAATTATTAAACCCAACTTGTGTAAAAGTAATAAAATATTTATTTTTAAACTTAAAGCTTTTATTTTCATTATTATAATCTTAAGAATCAATACAAAACATAATAAACTTCAGATTGTCAGTTAACAATCGTCATTTAAGTAGAGTATTAAGTTAATAAATACAAAAAAAATTACCTCGTGTCCTCTGGCGACCAAAGCTTCAGATATTCCCATAAAAAATATTTTATGACTCCTTGAACCTAACGGAGTTATTACCAATATTCGTTCACATTTAGACAAATTTATATAAAGTAATAACAAAAGAATGAATAATAGCTTCATTTTTCCTGAAATAATTAAGATAAAACAATATATATATTTTAATTGCATAATCTCTTCTTCTTCTTCTGAGTGGCTGGGTCTGTGCAGTTGGTTTGTTATGAAAAAGGAAATAGCAAAACATAAACAGTCTCGATAGGTCCATGTGGGTTTTTGCTCTCTCTTTATTTCTTATGATCAATGTTCTAAAAGTTTTACAAGTTTACAAAGAGGAAAATTGATACCTAACAAATAGCAACAACCTGGGTGAGTCTAAAGGAGGTGCTGTAAAGATGACCACATTACCTCGCCATTCCGATTTCTATAAAATAACATCAACAACAACAACAGCAACAACAACAACAACAACAACAACAACAACAACAACAACAACAACAACAACAACAACAACAACAGCAACAACAACAACAACAACAACAACAACAACAACAACAACAACAACAACAGCAACAACAACAACGACAATAATAATAATAATAAAAATAATAATAATAATAATAATAATAATAATAATAATAATAATAATAATAATAATAATAATAATAATAATAATAATAAATAATAATAATAATAATAATAATAATAATAATAATAATAATAATAATAATAATAATAATAATAATAAATAATTATAATAATAATAATAATAATATTAATAATAATAATAATAATAATAATAATAATAATAATAATAATAATAATAATAATAATAATAATAATAATAATAATAATAATAATAATAATAATAATAATAATAATAATAATAATAATAATAATAATAATAATCATAATAATAATAATAATAAATAATATATATATATATATATATATATATATATATATATATATATATATATATATATATATATATATATATATATATATTTACTTTATAATATATAACAATATATATATATATATATATATATATATATATATATGTGTGTGTGATAGTGTGTGTGTATTTGTTCATTATATAATAATCAGGAAGACGAACAAAAATGGAGAAAGCATTCTTTATTTATAAAATCCGGACGTTTCGGGTATTACTCGACCCATCTTCAGCAAAATATTTACTCTATAAATAATTAAAATTCACAATTAAAATTAAAATGAAAAATTTATATAATAATATTAATATTAATACACCATAAATAAAAGTTACATTAAAAATGGAAAGCAAAGCACATAGATGAAAATTAAAACAAAATCACAATTTTAATAAAATGGAAAAAACTTAAACAAACACACCTGACAGAATCTGAGTAAATTTTGTAGCGTACTAAATTACGAAATTTTAATATTGGAAAATTACAGAATATATATATAGTTAGTTGGTTAAAACAATAATTATTGTTTGAAACAGTATGTTTTATAGTGTTAAAATGCAAGTTAATAAACAATAACCTAAAAAACAATAATAATAATAATAATAATAATAATAATAATAATAATAATAATAATAATAATAATAATAATAATAATAATAATAATAATAATAATAATAATAATAATAATAATAATAATAATAATAAAATAATAATAATAATAATAATAATAATAATAATAATAATAATAATAATAATAATAATAATAATAATAATAATAATAATAATAATAATAATAATAATAATAATAATAATAATAATAATAATAATAATAATAAATAACAAATAATGACAATAACAATAAAATAAAATAAAATAAAATAAAATAAAATTAAACATTAAAAAATAATAATAATAATAATAATAATAATAATAATAATAATAATAATAATAATAATAATAATAATAATAAATAATAATAAATAATAATAATAATAATAATATTAATAATAATAATAATAATAATAATAAAAATAATAATAATAATAATAATAATAATAAATAATAATAATAATAATAATAATAATAATAATAATAATAATAATAATAATAATAATAATAATAATAATAATAATAATAATAATAATAATAATAATAATAATAATAATAATAATAATAATAATAATAATAATAATAATAATAATAATAATAATAACATGGTTACAATGATATGAAAATTAACAAGTATTGAATACAATGATGGTAACAATATA
>JABUQX010010873.1:0-44734 GCA_015478945.1 Trachelipus rathkii
GGCCTTATCTTCCCTAAGCTATTTTATATATCCGGGAAACAACCAAGAAAAGACAAAACGATTTTCCAATTATAATTTTAACTGAACAACACCCGTGGATTAAAAGTAGAAGAGCGGACAGATTACCGGACTATTCATGCGCTAAAAAGAGCAATAACAATAATAAAGAAAGCAACAACAGAGTGCCGGCATATTGGTCTGTTGTTGTTTTTTGAAAAGGCGTTCCCTATGGGCACGACCCACTTGCGATGTTGTATCGTTAATTATTCTCCTTAATACGGCCAGAGTCGATATAACTCTGCTTAATTCAATCTTCCCGTTGCCCAGTTGTGGGAATTGACTGTTCAATGCTTCCTGATTCCGCGGGCAATTTCCGCGGAAGTTGGGCGCTAATACACGCACTCGTTCCTTCGATATTTGGAACAGTTTTTGGTTCGCGAGCTTCCTTCAATAATTTTAGAAGAAACCCTTAATGATTTTAGAAGAAGGAGTCGCTTAATAGTTCTTCAAGAATCCCGAAAAACGCTTTGAGAAATTCCCAGAATATGCTTTTGAAGAATCCCTCATTAATTCTGAAGAATCCTTTATCAGTTAATTCCACCTGCAACAGACAAGTACACTTATTAGCCCCATTATCTAACCTAACTCCTACATACAGTGCGTCCACTAGTTTCATAACTTACCCAAAGGGGTGGAAACTTGACCTCTCACTGTTCTTTTCCACTGCTTTCACTTTAATCACTCCCTCAGTGCTCTTGTTCCGGGCTTTACAATTTCATGCCCTCACTTTGCGTTTTAATAATTTAATCCCTATACTTTAAATTTAAAAAAGAAACAAAAGGATGAAATAAATGATAATTAACCTAACACTAAAATGATGAAAAAGTAATAAAGATGACCATAAGCAATAATAAGAAGAACCCTCAATTCACTACATTACTCCCCCCCAAGATAGTCCCTACTATCTTCACTAAAACTATACACTAACCTAACACTTAAGCAATACATTTTCCTTTTCACTCAATTGTCAAGGTATCGTGATATTAACATTAAGAATGCAGCCTCTCTCTTTTCACTCGCGGTATGATAAAATAATAATAACAGGAAAACACTTAAGGACATAATAATCTTTGGCGCCCGAAATACTATATATATTTATATATATATATATATATATATATATATAATATTATAATATATTATATATATATAATATATATATATATAAATATATATACCGTATATATTCAGTGCAATCCTGGGTGTAATACTTTTGGCATGCTGTAATCATGCAATATTTTGCAATTTTATGATTATAATAGACCTACTTTATAAATTGTTATAAAACGTTCTTTTTAGAATCTAACATGGGGTGACTTCGGCAAATTTGAATTAGTCAAGGGAGCCGCGAATCGAAAAAGTTTGAGAACCACTGTTAATATTGATTTAATACTGTATTATCTTTACAAGCCCGTTTTCATAAAAGTTAAACCACATGCTTCGTCTTCCATAAATGACTTATTAACAACAAAACAAAATGAAAATATAAAAGTTAAGATTTACAAAATTAACAGGATGACTGGAAAAGCTTAATATTTCATAAGAAGGGTAGTCCTTCTTTCCCACAACATGTTACAAATCAGAGACTCGCACAACTTCCCAAACCCTACTCCATAGGGTAGGCTGTGGATGTGGGCTCGGAAGAGCCTCCCAGAACTCCACGTCTTTTTATCCCCGTGTACTTCACTGAATCTACATAATTTCACGTCAGAGCCCGAGATTATTCACCAAAGTACAGGACAGCCTGCTCCGGCGGATGACCCAAGGATCGGGTCCCTTACAATTGACGGCCCAGTCATAGGCGAACAAAAAAGTCAGTTTTTAGCTTGTACCCTTATCCACGGGGAAGAAGTGTGAGGTGAACAGAAGACCCCTGGGGGAAGAGGCACCTTCTGGCCCAAAGGACTAAGACTGGGGGGAAAAAGGGAGGATATCCTTTTTTACAAGTGGAAAAATACGTACAAAGTACTTAAAGGATTAAAGGGACTGATGGGGGAGAGTTAAAAAAATAAGAAAAAGAAAAAAGAGAGATAGAAGCTATGATGGAGGAGGAGGGTTGAAAGATATAAACAGTATGAAAAACGAAGAGATAGAAAAAAGATTAAAAGAATTCGTATGTGACAAATGCACATACCACTGCTGGGGCCGAAGGGACGTCAAAACCCCAAAAAAGTTATTGGTTCTGTCACGTACTATGTTTCAGGGTTGATTTTTCTCGCTCAGCCAAACTCGCATTCCTTTCATTAAGTCATTCCTTTACTGACTCAACCCACTTTTTCTTTGGTCTCCCAGCCAGTCGATTCCCAGCACACTCACCACTATAATCCACCAAACCAACTGATCCTTTTAATTTGACCAAACCAGCTCATTGTACCTCTTTCGTTTATTCTTCGCATTTTTACGCCTTTCTTCAAACACATTCTTCTCAGCACCCAACACGCCCCTAAGATTGTCCATCTGGAACACATTGTACCTTAGATCTATGCCTCTTATTCCATAACATAGTTTCACTACTATACATTAACACAGATAACAACATACCCTCATGCAAAACCCTATCGCTCTCAAGGCTTAGTCCCTTTTTACATCCACCAAGGATTTAATTGACCAGCTACTTTTCTTACCCAAATCATTACTAATCTCGCACATAATTTCCCGTTTTCATTCCAAACATATATCCTTAATATTAAACTCTGATACTTGTTCAAAACCTTTCTACCATCTAACATGACTTCACACCGCGGACTTCTCACCCAGTACCATAGCATTACTCTTATCTACACATACTTTCAAACTCCTCCTTTACACACCCTGCAAAACCCTCTACCATCCTCTCAAACTCTCCTCAGTTTCGCCCCAACGAAACCAATCCCATCCTATATAATTAAATAGGGCCCCTCCACACTCTTTTCCATTCATCCATCATTCTAAACACTTTCCCTACCACTCCACCTCCATTTATTCATAACCCAATCCACATTATGTTAACACATTCAATAACCAAGGAGGCATAACAAATCCCTGGCCTCATTCCGCTATTAATATTAAACCCAATCACCTTCGACTCCATGCATTTAAACACGCTTCTCAAATGACGTTACATAGTTTGATTTTCCATTTCGAAGCTAAAATAACACGTTATAGCACTAACACCTAAGCAGCTTCCTTCATGAGCTGTGGAGACTTCTGTACAAGCTCTCAAAAAAAAAAAAATAACGCTGTTGAAAAATTTATAATCCTGTCATACGCCTTTGCAAATCCATAAAACCTAATTACAATTTTTATTCTTCTTTATTTTCCTCAATCATTTGTCTCAATGTAAAGATTTGATTCACACATCCTCTACCACTTCTAAACGCACCTTGTTCTTCACCAATCAGTCCTTCAGTCACTCGACGTACTCTTTCGACCAAAATGCCAGCATATATCTTCCCTGCAACACTCAATAAACTAATTCTCCTATAATTCCTACAGTTCCCCTTATCCCCCTTACCCTTATATAAGGGTACTATTACTGCTCTCCTCCAATCTCTCGAAACTATACCCTCTATAAACACGTTGTTACACAACTTCCAAATCCAATCAATCACCATCTCACTCCATTCTTGATCATTGTAATTTTGTAATTTTTTTATTTATTTGTGTAGTCAGAATCGTAAATTTGGATTTGAGTATTGCGAATGTTAAAATTTGTTTTAACATTAAAAGAAATTTTGAAAGGAATAATTATATATTTCAGCATTTCATTCTAAGCTAATAAATTTTATTGCTTCATTACGAGGGTTGGCCGAGCATTGGAATTTTGCGCACCGCACCGCACTGCACCGCAAGAGAGTGAGCGCACCAAGCACCGCGCCGCTCCAAAAGTCATTTTTGTTGCACCGTACCGCACCTGAACTCTCTCATTGTGTGCCGCACCGCACTGCACCTGGTGCCTGGCCCAACCCTACTTCATACATATAATTTTTATTTTTGTTTTGTAATATTTCTTATTGATTTGTGCAGACACTCCTTGGCGATGTTAATGAAGAAGAAGAAGAAGAAAAGGGTTCCATTATGAAAAAGTAGTTCAAGAAGCAAACCTCAAACGTCATTAACGCTTCATCAAACCATTAAAAAGAGTTCAAGAAGCAAACCTCAAACGTCAGTAACGCTTCATCAAACCATTAAAAAGAGTCATCTAAAAAACCTCAGTTGCAGATTTTGTAATTTTAGTTTTAAAAGCAATGATGAGTTGAAAAGCCATTTAAAGATACATAACAAAACAAAGTTTAAATGTGAACATTGCAATTATGAATGTTATTTCAAAACAAGCATAAAGAGTCATTTGCTTATTCATAGCAATATGAAATTGTTTAAATGTGCTCATTGCAATTATGAATCTAATGTTAAATCTAACCTAAATAGGCATTTGCTAATTCACAGCAATATAAAATTGTTCAAATGTGGACATTGCAGCTATGAATGTAATTGTGAAAGGAAACTTAAAAGCAATATGCTTGTGGGCATCGAAATATAAAGTTATTTAAATGTTCCGAGTGCAGCTATGAATGTAAGCGGAGAAGAGACTTAAAATCACATATGCTTGTGCATCAAAATATAAGCCCATTAGGTGGGCTGTCAGGTGGGTGAAATGCTTGCCACAGTTCACTGGATCCATCATCAATATCAATAAATTTCGTAACACCTCGAATTTTCGAGAGAAATGATATAATGGTCTGGAGAAGAAACCAGCAACTCCGGTTCATTGTGCACTGGAGTGGTGTGGTGGCATTTCCGTTTTCCAGAGGCGGATGCTTCTCACCCTTCCCTAGGTTTTCGGATGTGCCTCTTCCGCGCATCTGCCTCTCCCCGAAATCCTTCTCTTTCGTCTCTCAGTGCTAGTCCCCCGAGCAATGAAAGTTCGATTCCCCGTACGTCAAACTGATTCGCTTACGCTGTTGGGCTGGTTTTTTTGGGGACGTGGATGGCCTAGTGGTTGGAGCATCCGGTTATTGTTAACGCGGTGTCCAATGTTCGAGTCCCGCTGATGGAGAGTGGAATCTCCTGTGGCTCATTGAGTACTCAGCAATTATGGGATGAGAAAACCGGGTGCTTTGGGGGCTACGCTTGAAACGTTCTTAGCGGGACCAGTTCCGACGGGTCGGTGTCTCGGGCGAGGAATCTGAACAGCTCGGAGTGACCGGGTACTCACGAACGGAATGAGAATTCGGGTGACGCGTGCATGGGAGATGTTCCTGCCTTGGAGGGAACCATGTGGACTCCGCGGAAGATGTGGGGTGCCATTATACGCACTTCAGGCACATGTTCAGGGGTGCTGGGGGTCAACAAAATCCCTCATCCTTAGGTCTGAGGTTTGGACCCGGATGAGGGATAAATACCTCCCTTAGAGGAGTGGAAGAAAAAAAAAATAAATAAAAATAAAGTTATTTAAATGTTCTGAGTGCAGCTATAATGTAAGCGGAAGAAAGGAAGAGAACTTAAATTTCACATATGCTTGTGCAATCAAATATAAATTATTAATGTCTGAGTGAGTATGGATGTAATGATAGAAGAAATCTAAAAAGCTCCACTAGTCTTTTCATAAAAATATTAAAAATTGTTTAAATGTTCTGAGTGCAGCTATGAATGTAATTGGAAAGGTGACTTAAAAAAGCACATGCTTGTGCATCGAAAAATAAAGTTATTTAAATGTTCTGAGTTGCAGCTATGAATGTAATCAGAAAGGAAACTTAAAAAAACCCCCGGGGGGCACATGGGGCCTTGTGCACGAAATATAAAAAGTTAATTTAAATGTTCTTGAGTGCAGCCATGAATGTAATCGGAAGAATAACTTAAAAACACAAGTGATTGTAGCCATTTCGAAATTATAAAGTTATTTAAGATGTCTGAGTGCAGCTATGAATGTAATCATAAGGGAAACTTAAAAAGACACATGCTTTTGCATCTGAAGAACAGATAAAGCAGATTAAAAAAGAAGTGAATGAATATCTTGAGAGAATGAATATATATGAAGACCGACGTATTTGGACTTACGAAAGGAATGAATTTTTAATGGAAAGTTATTTTATTGGAGAATTTATACCGGGTCTATCCAGTTTTTGCGTACCAAAATAATGGAAGTTGGCCGCTCGATAATTTTTGAAAACTTTTATATTTTGCATGGTGTTAATGTTATCCCTGGAAAGTTCAGAACCACCATTCGTTTTTGTAGATTTACTCTGGTTGTAACAGGGTGAGCCAAAATGTTTGACCAGGTGGAGCAAAATTTATCACTTAATAGAGGTAACATTTTAAGTCATATCTCCATGTTGGTAATTCTTATACCAAATTTCATAGAGAGTGATTTGTTAGGGATACTTTAAGGTAAATTTGGCCTTTCCTGTTTTGTTTGGGAAAATAATATTTCACCATGAAAATGAATCCGAAAAATTGTGTTAAAAATTCGAGAAATTTCCATTTTTCGTGGGTGTATTATTAAAAGAAGGAAATAATTTAACGAATAAAATTTTGTGTGAATGATACATACTAAAGTAGGGTTTAACTTAAATCTTATTTGAAGTTTGGTTAATATTTTTAAAAAATTACAAGGGTGTCCAAAAAATCAATTTTTCGGAAAATAGGTAACTTTGAAACCTTAATATCTCTGATTGGGTAAGTGCTAAAAATCTGAAATTTTCACACATTATACTACTACCATAGATGTTCCCTTCACCTGCAATATTGACTTTGGTATTTGCTTGTTTAAAGAAAAAAAGCCATTCAAAAATGCCCCCCCAAATTTTTTTTAAGTTGTGTTATGATAGCATATTATAGTTATTTATAGTGCAAGACAATACATAGACAATGAATAGTGTGGCATCAAGGAAGAAATTGAAAACAAGTTAAAAAAATTAATTTTAAGGTTAATATACATAAGAATGTACCATTAAATCTACTGTAAATTGACAAAATTAACTAAATAACTTTGGAAAAAATATATATATATATATATATATATATATATATACTATATATATATATATATATATATATATATATATATATATATATATATATATTATAATATATATATATATATATATATATTATATATATATATATATATATACTATATATATATATATATTTTTTTACTTTGCGCTGTATCTGTGATTGTTCAGAAGAAGAGAGATTTCTTCGGGAACTTTGTTTGAGATGTTGTAATTTCTGCCTGTTAATGACATTTTTATTTCAAGCCCAGAAAATTTTCGTAAGTAAAATATTTTTCATTTGGATCCATACCCGATCGCAATCTGACATCTTGAATGAAGTTCTGGGTCCGGAAGGATGATAAAAATATATGTAAACATCTTCGTTCTCCACACTTATTTCTTTTACCTTTCCAATCCACCATTGATCATCATATACGCAAGCTACTGTGTCATTTATCTCTAAACACTTAATGAAACAATTTTGCTGACACAGAGGTCTTCGTAAACGTCCAGTTTTTGAGGTTTGGATAGCACCTAATTATGTTCTCTGAAAGTGAAAGAATTTTTGAAAGTTCTCTGTTCCCTTAATTCTCAAACAATTTTCATATCTCTTTTTAAGTCTTTCAATGTGTCATGAATTTCTTCTTCTTTTACGAGAAAAAATAGTTATTCCTCTTATTTTCTCTTTGCACAAAATGAATATATTTGGTCAATATTAAGAATTTGGAGGTGGTGTTGTTCTTTGTAAGCTGACTTTTGCTTAATTCGCGCTTTGTTGTTCCTCCAACCCCATCACAGGCATTTTCCCGTGGCCAAGATGCAAAGAAATGCCTTTCAGCTTTTAATGCGAAATCTTTTTGGTGATAGCAAATGTTAACAAATTTTTTTAATTCTTTTTTTGCTTACCACTTCCATCTGAAAAAATATACTAGCTTTTCCAAACTTTAGGCAAATTATGTTTAATATATTTTAAATACATAGCACATAAACATTTATCTACAGGGGATTCGTGCTCTAAGTAGTTACTTAAAGCACAAAAAGAGTGACTTCTTAATTTACTATTTTCATCTCTAAAATATAGAACAAATGGGTGCAAAGTAGCTTGGTCATTGACCCATGATACCCTTGAAATTCGTTTTGGACTACGTACGTGTAGTTCTCGGCAAAATCAGCCAAGATTATGCATTCATTTTCAGAAAATTTTTCTTTCTTTTCTTTCAAAAATTTCGATTGAATTTTAGAAATATAATGGTGACTTTGAGGATTTGCCAAATTTTCAACATTGAAAATATTGATGATTATATATTATATATTATATATATATATTATATATATATTATATATATATATATATATATATATATATATATATATATATTAAATATAATATATATATAATATATATATAATATATATATATTATTATATATATATATATAAATATAATATATAATATATTAATTATAATATCAACTTTTAAAAAGTTATTGAGTTAATTTTGTCATTTACAGTAGATTTAATGGGTACTTTCTTATGTATATTAACCTTAAAAGTAAATTTTTTTAACCCATTGTTTCAATTTCTCCTGATGCCACACTATTTCATTTGTCTATGTATTGTCTTGAACTATAATAACTATATAATAACTATATAAAAAAACTTAAAATTTTTTTATTTTTTTTTTTGGCATTTTGAATGCTGTATTTCTATAAAACAAGCAAATTACCAAAAGTTCAATTATATGCAGGGGACAAGGAAACATCATATGTGTAGTATAATGTGTGAAAAATTTCAGATTTTTAGCACTTACCCCATCAGAGATATTTAGAGCTTCAAAGTTACCGATTTTCCGAAAAATTGATTTTTTGGAACACCCTGTAAATTTTTTAAAAATATTTACCAAACTTTCAAATAAGATTTAAGTTAAACCCTAACTTTAGTATGTATCATCACCACAAAATTTTATATCGTTAAATTATTTCCCTTCTCTTTTTAATAATACCACCCACGAAAATGGAAATTTCTTCGATTTTTAACACAATTTTTCGGATTCAATTTCATGGTGAAATATTATTTTCCCCCCAAAAAAACAGGAAAGGCCAAATGTACCTTAAAGTATCCCTAACAAATCACTCTCTATGAAATTTGGTATAAGAATTACCAATATGGAGATATGACTTAAAATGTTACCTCTATTAAGTGATAAATTTTGCTCCACCTGGTCAAACATTTTGGCTCACCCTGTTACAACCAGAGTAAATCTACAAAAACGAATGGTGGTTCTGAACTTTCCAGGGATAACATTAACGCCATGCAAAATATAAAAGTTTTCAAAAATTATCGAGCGGCCATCAGCGGTACGGAAAAAATGGATAGACCCTACCAAGAAAAACCAACATGAGTGAAATATGGAAGTGGATAGTGAAAGAAAAAATATTTTCCTCAAATGATTTCATGGAATATCGGTTCGGAGAAGTTTATAATCAGGTCAATAGAAAACAAATGGTTAATCAAAAACAAGCAATTCTGAATTATGTAAAAGACAGAAAAAGCCAGGAACAAAGAAAAACGAAAGCTACACTACCATCTTATGAAGAAATTGAATTAATAAAAGGGAAAGCATTAAACATAGTTGAAAATGATTTAGAATGACAACTAAAATGGTAGAAGAAATAAGAACACAAAGAAAATACAAGATGACTCAGTAAAAGGAAAGAAAAGGGAAATGAAAACTGCTAGTATGCCAGAAAATGAAAAAGAAAGAATACTTAAATTATCAGAAATAAATTGTAATGTAGAAGAAAAGGTAGAACAGGAACAGGAGAAACCAGAAGAATTTGAAATGATAGTATACGATGAAAAGTATATGAACCTGGGAAATGAGGACCAAGAATCGGGAAAAAGTAGGTCTTAGTATAGTGGAAGATTGAAAATTAAACTAACAGATGAAGAAGTGGAAACATCCAGATGAGGAACAGATAAATGATGAAAGAGAAAATGAAAGAATTGGTGAAATTCAAAATCCAATTCAAGAAGAACCAAATAACAACGACGAAAGTGAAGAAGAATTGTTGGTCAAAATATTCCATTATTGGGAGGAAGATATACATCTAGGAATAGAAAAAAGGTTAGAATAAACAAGATCAGTAATTACAGGTTGCTAAATAAATATACAGGAATTGCTGACAAAATGCTTCCCTGGATTATACCACCAAATTTGCAATATTACTGAAATAAACCGGCTATATTATGCTACTGCTAGAGCAATAGCGGACACATTAGGAATTAAAACCAAAGGAACTATAAAAACAAAGAGAAATAAAACCACCCTGGAAAATCAGAATGGATAAATAACTTGGAAAATGGTTACAGAATTAATTCAATGAGAGAGAAAAAGGCAAAGAAAATATCACACCTTTTCTATTTGGATGACATAAAATTATATGCTCCAAATAAAAAGGAATCGGAAAAACAGGTAGAGGTTGTAAAGCGATATTCCAGAGATATAGGTATGGAATTTGGGTTAGATAAGTGTGCATTTGTAAGTCTCAAAAAAGGAGCTGAGTGCAGCTATGAATGTAATCGGAAAGATTACTTAAAATCACATATACTTGTGCATCGAAATATAAAGTTATTTAAATGTTCTGAGTGCAGCTATGAATGTTATTGGAAATTACGATTAAAAGATCATATATTTAATAAGCATGGAAATATATAACAAGTAACAACATAATTAATGAAGAGCGAAAATGGCGCAGCAATCGTACTTATGAAATTAAAGTACAATTAGTGATTAGTAAAGTGATAATGGAAAACGGTAGAAGAGGTCAAAAGAACTTGTATGTTATGCAGGGCTGTGTAGCCCCGGCTCCGGCTCCGGCTCCGGCTCCAGTTTTTTAAAATTAATGTCTCCTTCTCCATCATTTTAAAATTTACCAGCTCTGGTAAATTAGTTATAATTAAAATTTCATCTCCATTTTCACATATCATTAATTCTCTTAAGAGTTATAAAATTCTTATTTTATTATAAATAAGATTGGTTGTTAGTGACACTTTTATTTTGACTTCCTGTTTAAAATTTAGAAAATATTTTACTGAATTTTTTTTTTTTTTTTTTTTTTTAAATAAATTATTTATTTTCTTCCTAACTTTTAAAATAATTCCTCTTTGAATTATATCAACTTATGTAATATAATTTTATTTAAATTGTTTCTTAAAAATAAAACTGCTTCAAACAAATCCTACTTTAACGATGGCCTTAAATTCGATTTTATTATTTTAAAATCCGAAAATAAGCGCTCAACACTCACTCGAGTGTGAGGCAAAGCTGTAACTGTGTAAGCACCATCTAGCAAATTTTAGGATAATGAGGGGTTGCGTCAGTAAATGTTAACATTGATTTATATTCGATTTTCGTTATGACATCTAATTCGTTATATAATTCTGCTATATATTTTTCCATGGGATTTTTGGGTTGAAGAGATTTTATTGAACGACTCGCTTTTCTGCGTGATCCAGTTTGTCCCATTGTCTATCAACATTACCTGACAAGATGCCACAAGAAAGAATTCCTGAAACTGATGAATTATCCGACTCTGACTTGGGTTTCTTGATCGATAGTGTCATTCATTTTAAGTCTTAGTTCACAAGGAGCATTTCTAGCTTTTAATATCAGAACTTCAGTCTGAAGAAGATGCTGAACTATGGATCATCATATAGATGCAATATCACTTACAAGAGCTAGGAAGCTATAAGTAAACTATATATTAGCTACAGAATATTAAGCCAGTATTAGAGTATTGTGCACAAGTTTGGGCCCCTTATTTAAGGGAAGATATAGATATGCTGGAAAGAGTACAACGTTGGGCAAGAAGAATGATTTCTTGGTTTGAGGGTAAGAGCTATGAGGAGAGTCTGAAGGAGAACTTTAGGAATAATTTCTGTAGAAAGGCGATTTCTCAAGGGGACATGATACAAATCTACAAAATATTTACATATATTGATAATACATACCAATAAATTCTTTATTGTAGTATCACGCTTGAGCGGAAGACAGGGGCCACTAATAAGAAAATTAAGAAGGCATGCCATCTTGATAAAAGAAAATATTCATTCATTAATAGTAGTGTTAACTTTTGGAATGGTTTACCGCAGGAGGTGGTTGAGTGTGACTCGCTTGCAACATTTAAGAAAGGATTGGAAAGGTATATGGATGGTTTGGGTATCATATAGTATATTTTGACTAAATTAAACTGACGGGTTTTAAGTTACAGTAGTTAAGATTAAACTACATGTTATGACTTAAACTTATTAAAGCTTGTAGTTTTGTGGATTATTTTTGTATACCTTTGCTTCTTGTTATTTTTTTTTGGTAGTGTACTACGAGTATACATGTATGTTTATTGACAAGGTATCCCCTAGGGTGCTGTATAGGTTTTGTGCATGAGCATTTTGGGTGATTAGTTTTTTATTTTGGTTGACTGGGACAGTCTCGATAGGTCCATGTGGCGTTCTTAGCTGTCTCCTCATGCTGTATGTTTGATATATATATAGTATCTTTTGATTCATATATGTTAGTTATAATTTTTTTTTCTTTTGTATTAGACTAATTGTATACTATGTAAGTTATTGACAAGCCCAAGTGTGCTGTTTGGGCTTTGCATGAGCGTGTTAGGTGATTAGTTCTTTATTCTATGTTTTTGACTGGACAGTCTTGATAGCCCCATATTATGGCTTACTGTCTCTATACTTTTTTTGTTATGTTTTTATCTTCGCGACTGGGTAATTATTCTCTTAAGAAATAGACTTTGGGGGGAGGGGTCTGTTCTCCTGGGGAGTTAAGTCGTCACAAAGGGTGTAAGGTACTCTTAGCCCTTCCGTAGCTCTGATATTTTCTCGCTTCCTAATTCATCCTTTCTTTGGTTGAGCTTTGTGTTAACCTCATCACTACTTCCGGCACTTACCTTCACCCTCAGGAAAACGTAGTGATTGCTCGAATGTTCGAATGCAAAATTCGATGCTTTCATCACTCCTGTACAGTCAGCATTAAACCAGTCTACCTGTTCGCTGGCATTAATTGGTGAGAGCACCAGGTCTACATCTCGGGGTCTGGGTGCAGATGCTATTAACTCTTACTCTCTCTGTCTGCACCACTGCATCCTTTCTATGGCAGACTCGTTTTGTTGTCTCTTGTTTCAACATCCGCCATGCTGCTTTCGACTTCGAGCCTCGTTTCTTCTCTATCTTTGCATTTGACACATAGCTGTTCTGTACGGGAACATACCTTGGTGTTGTATTCTCCTGTAAATCTTCTTCAGCTTTCTCCACTTGCAGAACTTCTGACTCTGGCTCTGCCTCATATTGCTGGAAATATTGTTGTAAATACAATAGTGGATCCGCCCAAACTTTCAGGTGTGAGTAATGTGCAATTACGGTTTTGCCTTTTCCTTTTATGTCGTATGCCGTCTCCTGCTTAAAAATTTTGTGAATACGAAGGGACCCTCATGCCGTTCTCCCAACTTCCTGTCCAACGTTCTGTCTACTGTCACGACTTTTCTTTTCACTCGAACTCCCACCGCGTAGAGTAACCAGTTAAAAAACTGATGGTTCTTTGCTCAGTTATAGCTTTGGAGGTGATGAATCTCGAGTAATATATCGGAAATAATGTGTCAGCTGGCATTCCCGGAGGGGAAGAAGCATTTGGAGTAAACAAATAAGAGTGACCATGACGCGGAGCACCTTTTCGGGATTTCTCCGACCGTTTGGGCACCTGGGGTGCCAAGGACATATCAGGCGACGAATTGCTGAGGTTATGCAGAGCACTTTCAGGTGTTGTAGAAGGAATAAAAGTGGAAACACCTGCTGGCCACGAAGTAGGGAGGTGGGGCAGGCTGGGAACCTGACTGATGGTAATTGGTGTTGTTGTAGTCGCCTTGATTTAATAACGTTTTTTCTTCAAGAGCCAGTTTCATAAAAATTAAACCTCAGACCTCTTCTCCATAGATGAACAGTTATAACAATAAAACAAATGAAACATAAAAGTAAATAACTGGAATGGCGTATGCTTCAAAAGGAATGGTAGTCCTTCTCCTCACAACAGGTAACAGGCCAGAGACACACACAGCTTCTCGGACTCCACCACCTATGGTAGACTGTGGATGTAGCCTCGGAAGAGTCTCCCAAAACTATGTGTACCACACGGAACCTACATAATTTCACGTTAGAGCCCGAGATTATACACTGTAGTTGTTTTATATATATATAAAAAAAACAAGTGTAGAAAGACGTGGGTGTGATAATTTGGTCGGGAAAATGAAGGAGCAACAAAGAAAACACACACATACACACACAGTTTTATAAGTTTATTAAAGAAATATATAGAAAAATACCAAAACGCAGTCAGTCTTTTATTAAGTCAATAGTTCGTCGTCGCATAGTCCATAGTCATAAAATTTAAATACTTAAATTAATCAAAATGATTTAACTTAATCAATATGAATTAACTTATTAGAAATTTCTTAATTACAAAAAACATATAAATGTATAATACAGAAATCAAAAAAATTAAATATAAAATATCAGAATAATATTAAAAAATATAAACAAGCAAAAAAAATCAATAAGCGATAGTCTCTCATCTAAATAATCAGCATGTGAACATATAAATATACAATTCAAAAAATTTACTTCAGGGGGCAATTTAGGGGTTTTCTGAGGTTTTCAAGGGTTTCAATAATTGGTTTTTTTTTCGTCTGGGGTCTCTTTTTGGTTGGGGGTCTCTTCCAAAAATTTCAAACTGCAGTCCAACGTGATCCTTTTCTTGAAATGCAGTCGGACAAAAAAAGATGGGGAGAAAAACTCATTCCTCCTCTTCCAACAATCTTCAATCAAATCGAAGCAATCCAAGAGGGAAACACAATAGGGAGCCTCTTCTTAATTCAGTTTCTTCAAACAAAAGGAAAGCCTCCAAAACAAGAGGGAGAAAAAAAACTGGCCGTTGTGCTGACCAGTTTTTTTCCAGTTCACAAACTGGAAAAAGCAATATAAGCCATAAGCCATACAATATGTACATGTATAATAATAATAAAATAATAATGAAAATAAAATAATAAGATAATAATAATAATAATAATAATAAAAATAATAATAATAATAATAATAATCATAATAATAATAATAATATAATAATAATAATAATAATAATAATAATAATAATAATAATAATAATAATAATTATTATTATTATTATTTAATATAAATAATATTAAAAGTATACGTAAACATAACAATAATTATCAATTAATATAATAGTAAACAATAATAATAATAATAGTTATGATAATAATAATAATAATAATAATAATAATAATAATAATAATAATAATAATATTAATAAAATATAATTTATTAATTTCTCAATTAATAATAATAATCATAGCAATAATAAAAATAAATCCCTCCAAATTTGAAGAAATCAGTCTCAGTATAAACAGTGCAGTCAAATTATCAGTCTGGAAACTTGGAAGCTTTGTAATTGAAAGCTATAGTTTTTTTTTTTTTTTTTTTTTTTTTTTTTTTTTTTTTTTTTTTTTTTGAAAAATTATTTTTTTAATTTTTAAAGGTATATTTTTTTTTTTTTTTTTTTTTTTTTTTTTTTTTTTAACTTTTTGAAAAATTACTTTTGTAATTGAAAGGTATAGTTTAAAGCAACTTAATTATTCTCACTGAAAAACATTTATATCATAAATAACTTATTCACCATTCACTTTTCATTAAATTAAATAAAATAAAAAATTCCCACCTTTCACACCCAAAAATATACTGCCCTGCATTCCGTTTTGATTGATTCTTTGATTTTGATGGATTTTTTTGATTCTTCATTCTTCCACCCCAGAACCTAAAAAAGAAAAAGAAAAAAAGAAAAAGCAATTATGAGACAAAAACAAACAAAAAAACTAAATTACCACAACACCAAAGTGCAGGACAGGTTCCTCACCGGTTTGTTGAAGGTTATGTGCCCCTACAATTGGTAACCGGTTAAAGGCAAGCGACATATGAAACCGTTTTATAATCGATATCTCGTCATTCCACGGGAAGAAGTGTGACGTGGGATGAAAAACCATGCGGGAAGATGCACCGAATAGTCCAAGGGGATGTGACGGTGGATTGAGTTAAGATTAAAACCTCTATTATATATATATATATATATATAATATATAATTTTTATATATTTGATTATATATTAATATATATATATTATATTTATATATTATATATATATATATAATCATTATATATATATAATTAATATAATAATATATATATATATTATAGAGAGAGAGAGCAGAGAGAGAGAGAGAGAGAGAGGCAAACGAGATTACTCCCATATTGAGCATATATATACATCCGAAGGCACTTCAATGGCCCAATGGTTTTCCCCTCTTGCGCTTCAACATTCACATTTCTTTCTTACAACTGAGACAGGCTCTCTTAATGACGTCATTCACTAAAACACTTTTACATGGCACACTTATCATCTTCTAAAAAAAAATCCAAAATGGCAAACACAGACTGATTAGTCTTGGAGAGGCCTAAAGGAGCGACTTCCAAACACCCTCCCACCAGCTTGTTTTCTTCTAATCTAGTTCCACTTGGTGAGTTGACGGCCATTAGTCTCTGAGAGGCCTAGAGGGGTGACTTCCAAACACAGCCCCTCTCCCTATCACCACTTGGAAGTTGACGGATTCCGGTGGTAGGGTTGGTGAATGTGACGGTCCTGTTCTGATTGACTGCTTGGTCTTCATTCCTCTGAATTTGCTTAGTAATTAATCTTCGTGAGGTCTTTTACCCTATTTCTACGTTGTTGAAACATCACCACCTCCTCCTCCGGACGCTCATTCTTCTTATTCTTAACAAAACTGAAGTGTTTTGATTTCATTCCCCCCTTGACCAGCACCCCTTGGGCCGCCTTTGTTCACTCTTATTGTCACTATCATTAATTTTTAGCGCACAGGTAATTGTTGTGCCAAATGTGTGAGTGATGATATATTGATGTTTGTTCTCGTGTCTCTGATTTAGAGTCTTCCCAATTTTCTACCTTATGGCTTAGGCTATCCTGTCAATTTTCTACTAAATTCATCTGTTCTATATATCTGTCTCGTAACTCTACCGACTACCCTAACTTCTTCCACTACTTAAACTCCAAATTTGAATACATTCACTCTTCTCAACTTTCTCTGAAATCATCATCATTCTTGGTGGTTTCAACGTTCACCACAACCACCATTTACTGCACTCTAGTTCTCAAGATAAAGGTGGTGAACCTGTCTACCACTTTTCTATCTTGACCTCAAGCACTTGGTGAGGTTCCTACTCGCACCCCAGATCGATCTGGAGACGAACCCATAGTATACCAGTTCGTAGTCTCTAATCCTTATCCTTATTCTGTTAATCTCTTTCTTCCTTCGAAATGCAATCCACAAAGAGATGAACGACTGTGAGAGGACAACTGGAGGAGCAAAATGGGCAAGTTGGGGGATCCCCCCCCGACATAAGAAATCCATGGGTGAAATTTGTATGACCCAGACGCAATCGAGCCAGGACCACCTCCAGGAGGCGACTCCTCCTACTAGATGAAGACCACCGGCCAAGGACGGGTTTGACATTCCGAAGATAATGATGATAATAATAATAATAATAATAATAATAATAATAATAATAATAATAATAATAATAATAATAATAATAATAAATAGAAGAGCCTTTAAATGATCATATTTTGACAACATTTGCAGATGGGTGATTGGCTCTAAAATCGATGATTAGTCGATTGGTAATGGTTTCCCACAGAAGAGGTAAGAATATCAGCAAATCTTAAAGAGGAATATCCCCCCCCCCCCATTATAATTTCTTTTTTATAAATTTATAAAGCAACAAATCTCCCCCAAAAAATATAAATACTTGTAGTTTTTATATATATTTAACTTTAAAAATTAACTATATTTGAATTTCCCTCTTTAATATTTTTTTTCTCATATAATAATATATTATGTTTGCCCATGTATGGCACAACCATAGTCCAGTTTGGCCCGCACCAGCATAATGTAAAGATGGAGCATTCTTTTTCTGTCCGCACCCCAAGACATAGAGGTGAGGTGCCGTAAGAGATCCAGCAAACGACGGCAGCTGTTCCGAGATGATTAATATGAGGGAGGTACGTAAGGCGCTCATCAAGCAACAGACCCAAGAATCTCACCGTGGACTCCAAACAGATTAGGGAAGCATAGGGGGGTTAAAGAAGGAAGCGAACGTACCCGACCTCCGAGTAGTGGATTTTTTCTGAACAGCAAAGCCTCTGTTTTTGATGTAGAGAAAGTATCTAATTAACGTATTAGAAATTACAGGTTTGATTTTAGCAAATGAAAAAAATCGGTGAAAGAATGGAAAAAAGGAAATGTTAACTAAAAACAAAATATTTTTTCGGCCATCTTTGTTGATCCATAGTTCAGCATCTTCTTCAAACTGAAGATGTGATGTTAAAAACTAGGAATGCTCTTTGTGAACCAAGACTTAAAATGGATGACACTATCAATCAAGAAACCCAAGTCGGAGTCAGATAATTCATCAGTTTCAGGAATTCTTTCTTTTGGCTTCTTGTCAGGTGAAGATGAAGAAGCCAATGTTGATAGGCAATGGGACAAACTGGATCACGCAGAACAGAGATTGAAATATGACAGACATTCAATAAAAGCTCTTCAACCCAAAAATCCCATGGAAAAATATAAAGCAAGAATTATATAAGGAATTAGATGTCATAACGAAAATCAAATGTAAATCAATGTTAACATTTACTGACGCAACCCCTCATTATCCTAAAATTTCGCAAGATGGTGCTTACACAGTTACAGCTTTGCCTCACTCTCTAGTGAGTGTTGAACGTCTATTTTCGGATTTTAAAATAAATAAAATCGAATTTAAGGCCATCGTTAAAGTAGGATTTGTTTGAAGCAGTTTTATTTTTAAGAAACAACAATTTATATAAAATTATATTACATATGTTTTGAAAAAAATATATATTCAAAGAGGAATTATTTTAAAATTTAGGAAGAAAATAAATAATTTATTTCATTTAAAAAAAAAAATCAGTAAAATATTTTTTAATTTTAATCAGATGATGTCAAACTATAAGTTCTTTTTTTAACATCTTATTTATAATAAAATAAACATTTTATAACTCTTAAGAGAATTAATGATGTGAGAATGGAGATGAAATTTTAATTATAATAATTTTCAAGCTGTTAAATTTTAAAATGATGGAAGTCAGTAGTTATTATTTTCAAAAGGGTGGAGTCGGAGTCGGGTCGGTAACTTCCTGCATAACATACAAGTTCTTTTGACCTCTTCTACTGCTACTGTTTTCTATTATCACTTTACTAATCCTATTGTTACTTTAATTTCATGTAAGTTACGATTGCTGTCGCGCACTTTTCGCTCTTATGTATTATGTTGTTTACTTGTTATATATTCCCATGCTTATTATATATATGGTCTTTTAAACATTCCAACGATTACATTCATAGCTGCATTCTTTTAACATTTAAAATAACTTTTATATTTTCGTTGCACAAGCATGTGTCTTTTTAAATGACGTTTTTCCAATTACTTTCATAGCTGCCTCAGAACATTTCTAAACATTTGATATTTTCATGATTTACAAGTGAATTTTAAATCGTCTCTTAACATTACATCATAGCTACCCTCAGAACATTTAAAAATCTTTTTTTTTTTTTTTTTTTTTTTTTTTTTAAAAACTCCGTTATTGCGGTATCTATAGTTTCGTTTCTGGTCTCCTTTGTGATGATCCCTTGATCGTCGCAGAACAACCCTCATAATTTTTCCTTCTTCGGTGTCTCATCGATACCCCAGCACAGTTCTTAGTATGCTTAAACTCTTCTTGATTACTATCATATTCAGCTCCAGTGTGGATACCTTTACCGGGAGTCTCTCGAGATGTTTTCTAGGCTTCTTTTTTATTGTTCCTGAAGCACTACAATCACTGAAATTATTTCAATTATAATCAATTTCACAATCTCGCTTATTCGTATTTAGCCTTGGTATTTCTTTCTTTTTTCAATTCGTAGGCCGAGACTCTCCATCCCACGGGACTACTGACCTCTATATAAGATTTATTTTCATTTTGTTTAGATGACTATATCTGGTTTGTTATGAGTGACTGCGTCGGTTGGTATGTTGTAATCATATAGTATTAAGACTTCTGTTGTTTTCCTCTATATTGTTTGGGTTATGTTCCCAAGTGGTTAACTGTATTTACTTCTATTTCAAATTTTCTCTGCATAATCTATAGTGGATCAGTCTGCAAATGTTGTTGTGTCTTTCTGTGTATGTGCCCTTCTCCAGCAAAAACTTACACTCAGATAGTATGTGACATACTGATTCCGACCCTCCACTGCACATTCTGCATTTGTCCGTTATGTTTTGCCCTTCTATGTGTTTTTTTGAACCAGTTGGTCCTGAGGGCTTGATCTTGGGCTGCTAGGGTGGTTCTTTCGTCTTCACTTTTTAGCCATCCTTTTATCATTACTTCATTTTGATTTTGTAACCGTGTCAAAATGAGGCTTCATCAGTTATGTTCTTATGGTTTGTTTGGCAAATGTGTGATTTTTCCATTGTTCTAGATTTGCTTCTTCTCTCTTCTCTTTGTATGTCATCTTCTTGCATTCTTTATTTCTCTCTCCAAACTTCATTGTTTCTGCCTTCTCCATCAAATCTCACATCATCTCTTAGATAATCATTCATTTTTTTTATAACTGATGTTGAGAAGGTTTCAAAGTTTTCATGTTCATGCACCCATCCTATGAATCTTCCATCATTGCCCTTCAAAATATTTTCCAATTCCTATTATTTCAGATATGTTATATTATATCTATTGCATCATCACTCCCATTCCTCCTTTTTTCTGGATACATGTATCCGTGGTACACATTGGTTTTTATAGGTCATCTTATGTGCGTGTAGCATTTTTCTGGTCATAACATCCAGCTTGTTTAAGTCTTCCTGCATCCAGTCGATGATCCCAAAACCATATGAGAGTACCGGGATAGCCAAGGTGTTAATGGCTTGCATCTTGTTTCTGGGGTTCTCAAGTAAGTTTTTAAGATTATTTTAAATTTTTTTTTTATATTCTTTTTAGTTTTTCCTTCATTATGTTGTTTTCTATTTTTTCTGACTCTTCTATTCCGAGAGATATTTATACGTGCGTTCTTGTTCTAATTCTTTAATATATCTCCTTCAATTTCTATGTTCTCACTTTCTATTCTTCTGCCTTTCTTGAGTAAGATTTACAATTGTACATTTATCCAGCCCAAATTTCAAGCAGGGTTCATTATAGTAACCGCTTCACGATATTTCTACTTGTTTTATGGTTTCTTCTCTATTTGTGACGAGTAGAGTTTCAAGTCGTCCATATAGAATAGGTGGAAATTATTTTGGGTTTCTTCTCGTTTCTCGAATTTATACGATATCCATTCTTCAAACCATTAATTAAAGCACTCAGAGGATTTATGGCGAGCACAAATATTAAGGGGGAGATGGAGTCTCCCTGGAATATTCCTCGTTTAATTTTTACTTCTTCTATTTCCGAAGTTCCTTCTTCATAATGGAGATTTATATTAACTTTCCATATCTTCATTGCATTGTCTATGAATCTTATAATTTCAGGGCTAATTTTATATATTTTTAAAACTTCTCTGATCCAATTGTGAGGAACACTATCGTAGGCCTTTTTATAGTCTATCCATACCATACTCAGGTTTTTCTGTGCCCTCCTCGAATTTTCTGTAATCATTTTTTTGATGAGTAATTGGTCTTTAGTTCCATAACTATTTTTACAACATCCTTTTTGTTCTTCGCTTATGATGTTATTGTTATCCAAATGTCCTTGGATCCTTTTTGCCAACACTCCCGTAAATACCTTATATAAGGTTGGCAGACACGTGATGGGTCTATACTTTTCTGGTCTCTGGGTTTCTTCGCTTTTTTGGGATCAGCACAGTTTCTCCAGTTGTTAACCACTGAGGAATCTCTTCTCTCCCATTTATAATTCTATTATAACAGGCGGTAAGCGGTTCCAATAGTGTTCTTATTTTCTTAAGCCATACATTTTGAACTCTATCTGGTCCAGGTGTTTTCCAGTTGCTACTCTTTTTAATTACATCTTCAATCTCTTTTTTTGTAATTTCAACATGTTCCATTTGTTCGATATTAGTTGTTTCTTGGCTATTCTTTATTTGCTCTAGCCATTCTGCTTGATTATTAAACATTCTTTCATCTTCATAGATTCCTTTCCAGAATCTATCCACTTCCTCTTTGGGAGGGGGGTTTGACACTTTTATGGAATCATTTCGTAGTTCTCTATAGAACCTTCCCTGATCCTCTTTAAACATTTGATTTTGTTTTTTCTCTTTTTTATCTCTCTTATCATACCTTTTAATCTTATTAGCCTTTGCTATTATTAACATCTTTCTACTTGCAATGGCTTGAGTTATTTGGTTACTCTGTACTGTGTTTTCTCTCCTTAGTATATTTTTTACTCTTCTTCTTATAGTTTGTTCTGATGTTACCACACCACGTCGGTAAGCATCTACTATCGATACCTCTTGTCTTAGTTTACTTACTTCCTGTTGTAGTCTATATTTCCACGGTGGTATCTTTTCTTTGTTCTTGCTTTTTTTTCCTGCTTTCTTGGTTTTGAATACTTTAGCTTTCATAAAGTCCGCTACTGCTCTGGCAACTGAATAATATAATCTATTAACCTCAGTCAAACTACAATTGTCTGGGATAATTCTTGGTAGTACTTTATCTGCTATCCTAGTATATTTCTCCCATTTGGAACCAGTTTCGATTTTTTTTATTTTGCATCTGTCGCGGACTTCCGGTGATGAGGTCTTCATCCTTGTATTTTGCTATTTTTATCAACATTACCTCCGCTGGGCGAGATTCTTACGTTCTGTTTGGACATATCATTATTTCATTCATTCAGTTCCCTTTCTACTGTCTGTGGTTCAGTTCCTTCTGTTTGTATTTATCCATTAATATTTTTCCATCTCTTTGGATCCGAATTTTCTGGATCGGTTTCCATTCATTCTCCGTATTTCCCTCTTTACTTTCCATAAATGTCACTACCCATTTAACTATTTCCTTCTTATCTATTATTTGGTTGTTTGGTCCTTGTCTAGATTTTCTCTTTTGATACAGGTCCTTTATATCAATCAGTATTTCCATTTCTTTCTCTTTATCCACTTGTGTTACAGTCTCTTGTTTGTTTTTATTTTGTTCTCTCTTGTTTTTGTTTGTTTTGTTTTCTTTTCTTTTTACCGCTGCGCACTCTTTGGTTCGTTTTTCTTTTATATTTTTTTACTAATCTACAAGTCATTTTCCATTTTATTCTCTACATGTTTTGGGCTTTCCATTTTTATATTTCTTCTAAGGTCTTCCTTCGGTTGTAATGTAGATTTCATTTTTCTTTTCCCTGTTTCTTTTCGCTCTTTAACAAAATTAAGAATACACAGTTTTTGCTTAATCATAGCTTTTCTGTCCACATTTTTAAATTTTTCTCTAAATCTATATTCCATAAAATCATTTGCACCGAACTCCTTTTTTTCAATTACATATTTCCACAGTTCACTCTTATTTGTTTTGGTTGGTATGAGTTCTCCGATATAATAGCTTTCCATCAAGTACAGATTCGGGATAGTGTCCATTCTTCCTTCTTCCCACTGCTGGTCTCCTCATATTTTTTATTCAGGAAAGTTTTCCTTGTATGTATTCTTCAACCTCCTCCTCTATCTGTTTTATTTGTTCTTTTGTTATGTTTGTTATTTCGATGCACAAACATGTGTAATTTTAAGCTTCCTTTCTCACTTACATTCATAGCTGCAGTCAGGACATTTAAATAACTTTATATTTTGATGCACAAGCATGTGCCTTTTTAAGCTTCTTTTATTATTACATTCATAGCTGCAGTCAGGACATTTAAATAACTTTATATTTCGATGCACAAGCATGTGTGTTTTTAAGTTTGCTTTCCTATTACATTTATAGCTGCAATAGAAACATTTGAACAATTTTATATTGCTGTGAATTAGCAAATGCTTTTTTAGGTCAGACTTACAATTAGATTCATAATTGCAATGTGCACATTTAAACTTTCTTTTGTTATGTATCTTTAAATGGCTTTTCCAAACTCAATCATTGTTTTAAAAATCTAAAATTACATAAAATCTGCAACCTGAGGTTTTTTTTAGATTGACTCTTTTTAATGGTTGATGAGCTTGCGTTACTGACGTTTGAGGTTTGCTTTTGAACTCTTTTTTAATGGATTTGTGAAGACTTGAACACTTAATATTACATTTAGTTCTTGAAACTCTTTTTTTAACTTGAACACTTAACCTGACGTTTGAGGTTTGCTTCTTGAACTACTTTTCATTAATGTCAACCTTTTCTTCTTCTTCTTCTTCTCATTAAATTCGCCAAAGGAGTGTCTCACAAATAAATAATAATATTACAAAACTTAAATAAAAATTATATGTATGAAGTAGGGTTGGTGCCAGGCACCAGGTGCAGTGCGGTGCGGCACACAATGAGAGAGTCCAGGTGCGGTAAGGTGCAACAAAAATGAACTTTTGGGCGGCGCGGCTGCTTGGTGGCGCTCACTCTCTTGCGGTGTGCACAAATTCCACATGCTCGGCCAACCATCCCATTTTAATGTCATTAGTGACGTGTATAAATAACAGTTTTCATCGTACAGATCACTCAAAACGTTGTATTTTCACACAATATCACTATAAAATCTTTAATACTCTCTTTCATATACTCCCTTTTAATCATGATAAATCGTTCGTAAGAAATTTACACTATTTGCATAGTGAGGTGGGCGCTTAATATTTTCTTGAGAGACTGTTATCTATGTGCGAGTGACACGCTAATACATAAATTAATAATATTTTATAGATTAATGAATTGGAGGCGAGATGGTGATTGGCTGGTGATTTTTTTTATTTTTAGTTCTGCGAGTTTTGTGAGAACAGACAAGTAGTTTTGAGACGGCAGAGGGTATAAGCCGTTCCCAGACTGCAACGCGTTCGGAGCCAGCTAGTGTTTAGCTAATCCACCTCTACCGTAGTTAATTAGAGGGTATGGGACGTATATAGCGTGTGTGACAGAGTAAGCACACTCTCGTGGTGCGCGGCTATTCAGTATTACGTCGCAGTGTGCTTTTCTCTATGAATTAGCGAGTCATGAACCTCCTGAACCTGGATTTGTTATTTAAGAATTTTTTTAAACTCGCTGGTGAGACAGAACACCTATCAAATCATCAGTCCTCATATAATATGTATATACTGTGTAGTCAGCGAATACTTTTTGTTCTGATATGTTAACATTTTAACACCTGCATGTCCAATGTTAAATAGAAATAGTGGTGCTCGTTTCACACAGCTGGATGAGAGGAGTGGATTCACAAGATCTTTTACAGTTACGCATATACAACTAGTATTGAGGTATCACAATTAGTGCGAGCAAGTATAATAGCATGTTTTGTGCACTTCTATAGGTTTATAATAGTTGACCTCTGACTCAACACCGAGGTGCAAGCCCTTAGGCAAACACATTAGGGCATATTATAAATAATTAGTGTGAATTGTCTACTCTGCTTGCGAAAGGTGTATGAAGTGAACTTTTCTTTATATATATATAGCGAGAGCCGTTTGTACTAACGAAGTCTCCAAGAACCATTTCAAACTGGAAAAGTGAGCAGTTGCTCCTACGACATGCTCTACGCTGCGTTTTAGTGATTGTTGTCGCAGTCAGGCCTATCATGCCACTGTGGACAGACTCAAAAACGCACTTTCGTGTACGCCTGGCTATATATATAATATATATAACAATTGTGTAATTACGCGTGCGTAAGAAATAAATTGGATTATAAGGTTGATTGTTTAATTTATATTAAGGAAGGGAAGGCAGCGGATTTGGTAATTATCTATTCTACTTGGTATATATTTATAATTAATGATATATGAATGGGGTGTAGAATATAATAATGGAGATGGAGGTGGTAGGGGAAGGTTAGTTAAAATGATTGAGATGAATTATAATAGTAAGATAGATTGAGAGGGTGCTCCAATTTTATAATTATATATATATAAGCGTAGTAATTGTTTCGTGGGGCGTAAATCTGATTCCAGAGAAGTATTGTTCTCGACAGACAAGACTTGGTAGATGGGTATTTGCAGGTAGGCATGTGAGTTATTAGTAAGCTCATAATAGAGCGGTCCGAACAATTTTGCTCACTATTGAACTATTGAACTCAATGAATATGTAATTGTTAAATATTTAAAAAATATATATCATTAGTCCACGTGAGTATGTGTGAGCGTGAAGGTGAGCACGATTCATCCCTTTTAACGCGAGTTGCTAGTTAAGGAGCTGTAACCATTCTATTTAGGTACACTTGATAAGGGGTGAGTATCCCCATGGCGCGAAAGTATGATCAGAATGGAAAAATGAAGTTAATATTGGATTATATCATTATTTGATCATATAGCGTGGTGCGCAATTTTCGTCAGACCTTTTATCTGAGTAGCAATGATCACATTGAAAATGTTTGAGATGGTAGCGTTTTGCTAGATAAGTGTTGCATAAATTAATAATCCACTCTTGGATGGATATGTATAGAGGGACTAAGCCTATGAGATATAAAAGTAGCTATATATATAAATAGGGTTTTTGTAAATGAGTGAGTATTGATATTATTAGTTTAACTATTATATTATGTTGATTAATAGTAAGTATATTAAGTGAGCATACGATAGTATGGAATATAAAAAGGTTAATAGTATCTAAGTAGTACAATGCGTTCACTAATAAGATGGACAATCTTAGGGTCGAGGTATATGGGGCTGATGAAGAAGAAATGTGTATTTGATGAAGATAAGGTGTAAATGAAGAGAATAACGAGAGTTACTAATAATGAAGTACTGTAGTTTGGTCATATTTAAAAGGATATATAGATGGCAGTTAAATACAATATTTGATTTAAGTAGTACAGGTTGTTTTTAATAATTATTATATATTAGTAGGCTAGGATATAGCAGAGTGTTCGTTAACTAATCGACTATGGCATGAGGTATGATGTCACACAGACAAAGTGATTTGGTGCTGATTGTATTATAAGATATATAGACTTAGTAGTAACAAGAGAGAGGGCTAGAGAAGGCGAAACAGCTCGCTCGCGAGAAGAACTATTTGTACGCTGAAAAACTATCAGCTATATTAATGTTGGCACAAGGGAATAAGTTTTTCTGGTTTTGATATTACGCGTCGAGTGTACCTTTTTTTTTCTCGAGTACAATGCGTCAACATGTTCAAATGTGCATGCCTCATTCTTGATAACACATGCGTATAGATATTCATTTTAATCTTTTTTTCTCTGCATCCAAATTTTTTCATATGACTAGAGTGTATAATAGCCAATACTTTCAACCTCATACACTCTCCTCCTTCAGTAGCTTATCTCTCTCATCATTATCTATTTGGGGTATTCTCTTCGAAGTGTGTGATACGTCATCCCCATTCTCCATGATTTCACTTTAAGCTATTTAATAGTACCTTTGTATATGTATTATCTATTTCTACTCTTATGAATAAATAAAGGATATATTACCTTCCTTTTTTCCCGTTACAGTCTTTTTGGGCTCCTAGTGAATAATAGAGTATGTCCTCTCATACTCACTAGTTGAGGAGTTATTTATCTTAGTTACAATCACTATATATATATATATTATATATACTATATATATATTATATTATATATATAATATATATATTACTCTCAATACTTTCTTCACCCGTGTCAGTAAGGGTACAGGCTAATAACTGACCTGTTTGTTCGCCACTAATAATGTATTGAGGTCCGTCATTGTAAGGGATTTACGATCCTTTATTAGGGATCATATCGTAGAAGCATGAGTCATGTCTACCTGTTACTTTGAGTGTGAGTCATAATCTTATCGGACTCTGGTACGTGAAGTTTATGAACAAGGTAATAATAAAAGACGTGGTAGATTCGGGGGGTCAAATAACTAATGAGCCCATAAATATCTCACACAGTATATATATTACTAATCCCTATGGAGTAGGGTCCCTAGAAAGTTTATGTGCTAGAGTTCATTCTGATTATGATGACTCCATTGTTTAGTGGGGTAAGAAGTGACCTTATACATACTATCTTATGAAATATAAGCTTTTTCCGGTCCTAAGATTTAGTTTTTAATATTCATTTGGTTTTGTTTATAATTTGCTCAAAATGGAGACGAAGAGTACTGTGAGGTTTTAACTTCTAAATGATATAATAGGTGTCACTTGTAAAAATAGATTAATTATACTGATTGCTAATACTCATATAAGCGTTCACTCACTACTTTAACATAAATCATATTGGTGAGTATATATATATACATATACCTACCACTATATTATATATCCGTTAACCTCCTACTATCTCAAGAACTTTAAATTCAGCACCAATTTATCTAGTTATTATTACCTTTATTACTACTACTACATGCTTAGATGCACTCATGCGCAGTTCACACCTCCATCACCACTTACGACTTGTGACGCTAATTCACGATATAATCATAGACGATGATACTCGGGTGCATACGCAAAAATAGGCCGCTTACATTTATATGTTGTTATCTAGATATTCGATGCTCACCTAACATTATGTACGATTACCTAACCGCGCCTCTACAGACACACTATATATACACAACCAGTAAACATACGCTATTGCCGAATAGGCTCAATACGAGTTGGAACAACATACCGAGAATTTTTTATACATGTCCTCTCTCTCCCGGTCCTATCGCTCCGTTCTCCATTGAGAAGAAGACTTATTGACATGTTCTCCTTGCAGACACGATCAGCATACTTTCACTTCAAAATATTCTACCCAAACAATCTCATCAGCTCTCACTGTGAACAATCTCTATCTCCAACTACACCTCCTTGCTTTCAGTCCTTGCATCATTATCCTAGCTCTTCCTGACATCCTTCTATACAACCTTTCCTTTCCGTTTTCCTACCCTCAGCATCTCCTCACATCACGGATTCTTCACTCTGATTTCGTCATTCACTTTTCGAAGAGTCCTTCGTATATGAGTGGGAAGAAGAGCAGATGAGTAACTATCAATTGTTCTTTTCTATGGGAATGATTCATATATCAGTACTACTCCATGTAGCGTCTTTGGTCTTCTTATCTCTCAGATTGATGTCTCACGTGACGGAAACTCGACTTTAAATAGTCGTATATGATTTACACTCTTCTTCTGAAGGTACATTACTACAACAGGAATCGGTCGTACTATCATTACACCGATAGGATTGTGATATGATCTTTATAACTCATCTAATAAGTACACAACTCTACATATGGAATTAATCATCATAGCTCATAACACACACACATACACACACAACACACACACACACAACACATCTCTAAGAGTAACACAATACTAATAATTAGTGAAGATAAGTAACAGAACATGAATCTCTTATACTATAACTCAAATTCTTAAAATTAATAATAATAATCTTAGAGGCGTATAGGTATATATAATAATAATAATAATAAGACTAAATCGTCTAACTGACATAAAGTTAAGAGGTGTAGTAGGATAATAATAAACAGACAGGTTCATAATATAATGAAGAAATGCATATTACTATCTTGTGCTGGATTACGTTGTAGGGAAATCTGAATAATACGTGATGTGAGAGGAGAAAAGTATTTCCTCTAGCTCAACGAGTTAACGCGTTCTTGCGTGATATGTTGTACTGGAGTATACTAAAGGACGTGGTAGAACTGGGTTCGGTTAGACGGCGTGAAGTTCTAGATCTACCATCGTTGCAATGTATATATATTTGTACTAGATCCAGATTGATGAGAAACTGTTGTAGTGGACGCACATAGTCTTCTATTGAGGAGATATATCTGGTGCAAGGCAATGGGTTTGATGAACTCACTCACGAGTTATAGATTGGACCTAAAGGAGGTGTGCAAATAGACTGTCCGTCCAGCACATGATAGAAATATATTAACAATACTTCACAATCATAATATTTTACCAAACTAGCTGCATATTCTCATAACAATGATTATATAGAACCTCTATAATCTATCCTTTAGCATTCCTACAATCTCTTTCCGTGTGATATCACCATACAAGGATAACAACTATATCGAAATTTTTCACAATTGTTGTTATTGAATATATATGTATTATTACGTTTCATTCATTCTGAGCATTATATTTATTGTGATATTACAGGCATATCTTTGTATGCCTAATATTACCTTTAATCGAATGTTTAGTTGATTGAATTATTACTTATACCACCCACGCGCATAAATGAAATATATTGTTTATTATAATATTTATTATTTATTATATATATATATATTTCAAATCTTTACTTATTTAAACTTTTAATTAGTGTTAATATTAATAATAATAAATTAAGATAATAAAATTAAACTTATCATTATTGTTATATATAATTATAATATAATTATAATTAATATATAATAATTGATTTTTAATGATACCTTATTACCGCATACATTATACTTGCTATGCGCTTTTTCTGGCTAATTCTCTAAAATTAATATATAATATTATTATTATTATTAATTTATTCATTATTATTATCATATTTCTATTATTATTATTATAATATTATTATTATTCACATCTTATTCTTCTATCCTAATTAGTATTGAGTGGGATGGTAAGTTATCGTGATTAACTTAATGGTATTACTCTATTATTGATATAACTATATTATGTTGAAATTTATTCTCTCTCTTGCTTGTCGATGATTTAATGTATTTGTTATGTTTATTTCACTCCAAACTCCACTTGAGTTCCACTCTCTTTATTATTTATATTTTAGTGAATAAAAATTGTGTTAATAAAAATGTTAAATATTATTTATTTTCATAACACTTCCTTATTGTATATTACATAACACCATCTCGTATTTAGGGTAGTTTATATAAGTTAAAAGGGAGACATTAATAACTCTATATTGAGACTCATTATCTCTCTAACTCTAAACTTACCGTCCAGAATAAAATTCATTATTATTATACTCTGCAATTGTGACTACATTATTTCTTATCTCGATTCGATTTCTCATTACTCATTTATCTATAAATTATTCTACTTATACTATTTCTCTCTCACTTATGTGCATATTCTTTATTATTTAATCTCATGTGAGTGATTTATTTGATTATTTTACTCTAACTCTTATTTTTCTTCGATTTGTTACTTCTTTATCTCTGTCTCGAGTTATTCGATTTTCCCAGATTATTTAACTCTCGTTCATTCACATATATTATTATTATTCATTACTATTCTTAATTCGTATTTAAGTTCCTAATGTTTCCCTATTCCTATTCCTATTTATATTAATATTCCATTCTCATGTTCTCCTTTAATATATTCATTACTATCATTATTATTATTATTTATTATTATTATTTACCCCTTAATATATATAATGTATACCTAAACTATTATTTATTTCCACATTATTATTTATATTTATTTAAATATAAAATTTTTTATTTCATTTCTATTCCTTCATCATTCCATGATAATTTATTCTTCTGTTTTAAAACTTCACTTACTTTTTATTATTTTACATCCTTTTTCTTTACTCTATCTCCATATATCACTTATATTCTCCTAATATCAACACATTATAGAGGTATAACAATATACATCCGGAAACATCAGGAATCCTTTCAGTATATCTTATTGCTAATTTCATATTTACTTTAACTACGTTTATTCCTGCTTAATAAATAGTGTTCTTCTATTTTTACTCAGATGTTGTGGATTTGTGATATAACTTTTGAGATCTACTAAATAAGTTATAATTACACAGAGCTCGCTCATGCAGAATCTCATATCTATAGACCGTAATATTGAGAATCTCTCCTAACCCATACACGCTGCTAGAAAGGCAACATAGGAACAATCATTATAATCGATCCTTTAAATAAACTGAATGCTTCTATAAGGTGTGTAGTAAAGTACATAGTTTTGACAGAGACATTTAAGCACGTAAAGATACCGAGTAAAGAACCGTAACTCAAGTTAAAGAGTCCGCATAAAGACAATAAACATGGAATGATCGCTCTACTCCATAAATTAATTCTATCTACACGAATCCGCGTCACCGTGTTTTACAGTATACATGTAGTGACGAGGTGGGAGCTTATATATAATTGTGTGAGAAAGAGAATTAGGTTTTTAAAGACCACTCAAAGAGTGGTAACTCACCGTATGCAAATAAACCGGAACGGATAGCTCCTGGACACCACGGAATGTATCCTCCACTAATACGACTCTCTGTAAGTGACGCAGGTCTTTTCGACGCGATTCGAACATAAGGGCTTTAAGAGTGTCTGCCTCAAACCTAAGTCAGGACTTGTCTCACATATATAACTATGTGAGATCACAGGGAACCGCTTGTCATAAGCTGATGTATCATGTATTCAACTCGCTAAGGTAGTGTGGGTCTATTGCAGTATCCTAGGGAGGTTCCCTGATACACGAAACCTCTCACGCCCACTCATGTATCATGTCTATACAAATCTGTTTACAAGCTCTACTACAACGTCATTTTCACATTTTCCACTTATATTACTCACATCTCATTTACTATAAATGCCATTTGCATTAATCATGCTCAATACACATTATACATCCATTAATCTCTTATTATTAATGCACCTTATTTCTATAAAGCTTATATGCCAAAACTCTATAGCATTATATTTACTCTGAACTCAAACCTCAATATTATTTACTTCTCATGAGTGTCTTTACATATCTACACACACTCAAATTACTATACATTACTAGCTTAAGCTCAACCACTATTTAATCATTATTCTTTTATTCATAATAGTAACCAAACCATCTATATTACAATACATTTTGTTTATATATCTCATTATTCGCATTATATTGTATCTTTAGGTCCTTATTATGATAAACCCATATAGATATCCTTTACAGTATTACCAAATTTCACTCACCTCTCATAAACTATACTAACACTATCACTGCACTAAGTATTTAGCCCATCTAAACATGATTTGTAACCTTAGATATATAATATATCCTATATCTTATTCATATACATTCAATAGTTTCTAATAATTACATTAACACCTATATAATATGATAAGTAATCATACCCTTAATAGTCAATACACCTAAGTATACTCAAGACTTAGTTCCCTATTTAGTAAAACAACCAAATAGGATTATAAATTAGTGAGCATACATATGACTCAGTCTCCTCCCTATACAATATTCCAATAAATCTATTCACTACACATATTTATAAACATTTGCCTCATCATCTACAGCTATATATCCTCGCTGTGTTCATTATTGAAGAGTTTAGATGTTATGTGGAGAGTGGTGTGAGCTCGGATGGGTGTGTGTGTGGGACACATATATAGTCATGCAAAACGTAATTAGATCTTGCCATACATATACATGATCACGATCAATATACATTAATTCAACTAAGAAAAGTGATTTCAGGAAGATATCGAACTAATTACATCAATAATCAAGATCTTATCTCAGCTCAATATTAAATTAAGTAATTTAAAATAATTAAGCTTTGAAACAGTCGTTAAAATGAGAAGTAGTTTAGATTTAATAAATTTTGCTTTTATAAGATAAATGTAATGAATAAAAGATAAGTAGTAGTATAAAGTTAAGTAGTATAGTAAGATTAGTAAGTATAGTATAATAAATGTAAATGGCAGGAGACAATAATAAGCTTGATAACAGCTTGTAATAATAAGTACGTCATGTAATATTAATATCTAACAATATAATAAATAATGATTATACGGCATAACACAACATACATTATACTACAAGTTATAGTCTATAGAATAATTATAGAGATTATAATTATTAAGAGATATGTTCACCTGACTAACCATACCAGAACCTATACTTTAAACATAACCTATAATCATCCACATACACTAAATACATAATATCCCATTTATCTTTATATATACCAGTCATTATATAAATAAATGACGAGTATCAATTAAAGTATAACTCTTTCAGTGAATACAAAGCATTCCTTAGTGTGAAGTGATGCAGTGAGCGTGCATTAGCATTCAATTTTCAGCGCTAGTACAGCATGCGACTGAGTACATAATACATTTTAGTCTAGAGAGAGATTTTTAATTTGTAACAATATATGTAAATATAAGTAGTCTAGTTTCTACAGTCTTTACAGCATCTAGTATATCTGGAGTGTGTCATTGAATGTGCACTTCCTCGAGTTTCTCGCAAACTTTCTGATATAAGGAGTACCATTATTTTTCTCATATACTACTCTTCATTTTTAATTCCTTCTGCACTAGATTATGATTTAATTATATTATGTTATTTCAGCGCTAACTCTAACCAGCGCTAATTTAATATTTATCTATTGCATTTCACAAAGTTACCAGTGATATAATCACTACAACTACTACAAACTAGCCAAAGTGTCTCTCGAGACGATACCACAAAAATTTTATCAGTCAAGTGCCTATTTCAAGTTTGGCCAGAGACCAATTAGTACAGATAATACAAAATATAGATGTTACATATATAACTCATATATATTCTGATTATATATATATATAGAAAGTGAAGTTTATAGGAGTTACGTTTATTAAGTAGTTAGTGTAAGGTATATGAGATATAGGGTTATTAGTCATATAAATTTATAATAAAATATAAAATAAAAAAAATAAAAATATATATTGAATAAATAATATATAATAAAATTAATAAATAAAAAAATTACGGTCAACGTCTCTGTTACGTGTTCTTTAGAAAAAATATATTTGGTATAAATATTATAAGATAGGGAATATATATATATATAAGGATAAGAAAAAAAGTCTATAAGATATTTACGGAAGAGTGTTAACAAGAATTTATATAGGTACAAGGATTATATGTGACAAATGGATTATAAGATGCAAGTAGATCGAAGCGTAAGGTAACATGTACGATGAGATTCATGTATCATTCGTGAATATATATATTTGAGTCACTCCTCGTTCATTTAGTTAAAATATTAATCAATCTATATTTCATATTTATAATAATATTGACTGATGTTGGTAGTGCTGAAGCCACAAGAACTGATATTGTGACTAGTGACTAGACATCATTATATACATGTGATAATTAATAAATTTTGTAGTAACTTATGTTCTCTTCAATTTCAGTGTGTACGTAGTGATTCATCTCATGCACGTGTGTGTTTGGAGAGTATAATTCGATTAGAGAAAGATGAAAGTCAGAATTAAAGTAAGTCGCCCTCTATGTGTCAGATGCAATCAGAGAATATTAGGCGATCTTGTCAGCTTTTCTCTCATAGGTTGGTATAGTGAGATATTTATTGATACGTGTTGATCTGGTGCGTGTGTGTGTAATGTGCTTGTGGCTCGCCAAGTATGAGATAGCTGGGTGTATGAGTGGATAGGACGATAAAGATGATGAGTGTGATGTATGTGCGTGTGTGTGCTGAGTGTGTGTATTGAGCATGATAGTGATGACCATATAAACTACAATATACATGCTAAGTTTCAGATGGCTCAGTCTCGCTTATAGCAATAGATATCTGTCGATTAATATACAGTCTATTTCATTATGATATATATTTTTTTTCTTTCCTTTACTCCAATACACACAATTCTAGTGATATGACAGCAGAGTCACACTCTTATAATAGTCTCGAGAGACATAAGGGCTATTTTAACAGAATGTGAATTAAGTAAAATACTCTGTGACAATAAAAAAATGTAATGTTTTTGAGAAAGTGTACAAATTGTTAAAAAATACTTTTTATTAATAATTAGATTATCTGGACTCTAAAAAGCTCATTTCATCAAGCTCTTATTCTTCATTATGTCTGTTTCATCTAAACTTAACTAGTTCTCTCTAATATCATGCTGTCTATAATCTCGTGTCCTTCCTCTAAAATTGTTTTGAACACTTTCCTTCCGTATTTCGTAGAATGCTTTTTATCTTCCTCCAAATCTATTCTCCCATACGTAGATCATATGTTTCGCGATGAGACTTAACATTTTTTTTTATTCTCACTTGAGATACCCGTGTAATATGGACGTCGAATTTTTTTTATAATTCATCATAGTGCGAGGACCAATTTCCGTATTGCTTAGTACTCTACATAAATGAAGAGTCTCTCTCTAACATCCTTTCAATAATGAGTTCTGGTGATAGGTGAATACGATGGTTTCATCTCAATAATGTATAGTTATCTAATATAGCGTTCTATACGCACTTAGTATTAGCTCATCCACTCTTCAGTTGTGGCCGCTTCTCGAGATAGAGATAAAGCTTATATAGCTAGCTCATGATAGTATTGTATTGAGTAGTCCTCACTTGGTAAATACTACATCTACAATGTTATTTTGTTTCAGGTGAGTATAACTTACTAGTCGCCTTGAAACAAATTTGGCTATTCATAGCAAGAATCTTAAAAAGAGAGGTAGATGAAAGGCAGTGATCATAAGTCCAGAAATTGAGATTCACTAGAAAGGCATTCATACGTTTAGGCGTAAGAACTGGCATCTAACACTGATGTAATAAATCCGAAAAATAATGGACGATTGACATGCAAACATAAACATTCTGAGGCCCTCAGCACTTAATGGTGTGTTGATTCAAAAGGAATTAACATTTATATTATTTTATTATCTTTTGATTATTATTAAATTATTTATTAAAATGAATAGTATAGTAGATAGTAGATAGTTAGTTATTTTTTATTTTATTATATTAATCTGTAATAAGCTTAAGATAATGCTGTGTGTGTGTCTATATTATTCAGTTGCCATATTATTCGAACTTCTTATTCATTTGCTTATTATATACTATTATGTGGATACTAATCTGTTTTATGACTCGTATGTACTATATTAATATATGCAAGTTTATTATTTATTAACTTATTATTTATTGTATGTGACATAATATATAACCATTGATTAATTATTTTATTATTATTTATTTATTATTATTATTTATGTATATCTTTATTATTTGATTATATCCTCACAATCTAACTCATATTCATTAAGTTATCTTTAGTTATATAGTATTATATTATATTTAATTATTATTATTTTTTGTTGATGGTGATGCATTGAGGAAAACAATATTTGGTAAATAAGAAAGACCACATATTTTTATATGAAATAAAGGGAATATGGTGATGCATAGTATGTTGTATAGAAGTTGTGAAATGGTAGGAAAGGAGTAACATGAGGTGCTAATTAATCCTTTGTATTGTTTCAAAGGGACTTAAGTCTTTGAAGGGCCCTTAATAGGTTGACATATAAGGGTAATGTTTATTTATCTGGGTGTTTAAATGTATTATATATTATTGAAACTATGGAGTGTGAATAATATAGAGTAGTATATTTCTTAATATATATATAAGGTACAATCTGTTATAGATGGCAATCTGGAGGCGTGTTAGTTGTGGAGGGTGAATTGGTAATCTGAAGGAATGGACGGGTGTTTTGAGAGTTGTGTGGTGTTGAAAGAAAGGCGAATTTATGAGAATTAATAACAAAGTGTATTAAGATTGGTATTGGTATCATATAGAAAAGAATGTTATAGTTTGGATTGGTAAATAGTGCACAGATGTTATAGTATTTGTGATTGTTAGATTGAAGACCGAAGAAAAAGTGTTTTGAGTATCATGTAAAAATATATAAAATGCGTGATGTTTGAGGCAAGAGTGTGTCTATTATATAGATAGAGCATCATAGAGAGTTGAATGGTGAATTGGTTGGGTTTGGCATAGGGTCTCTAAAGTAATATATAGGTAGACTAATTGAAAGGAGATGAATGGTGGGATGGTTGCGGTTTTGAGTGATGTTGTTAAATGGTATGTAGGACCTAGCACCTCAAAGGAATGAAACCCTCATCATTTGAACAGATATACAGAATGAGGGTCCGGGGTGCAGTACGAGGATTGTGTGTGTCCTAATAGCACTGAGAGGGTAGACTTGTCTTATGTGTGAGCATGGCGCGCATGTACTCATAAGGGTAAGTTAGGTGGTGGAGGGCTTCTTTCGACTTTTATATGACATATTACTAGACTACTATACTGCTCTTTCGAGTTTTGTTTGTGCACCTCTCACTTCCCTTTCTGACAGAAAGGAGGTAGATAATTATTATTTTATTATTGATTTATACGCAGTAAGAGTTTATTTGGAAACCTTCCCGAATCAACAATTCTTATTTATTAACTCTAAACTATCACCTAAGTCAGTATATGATTGATACGATAGATTGTATATACGTTGTCGCTGTGCTATGAGCGCTATGTGGTGGGTGTAGAAGTAGGATTCGACTGTTGTGGGATAGTCTAATTGCGTATACTTGAATAAGAAGGTATGAGATCGTGACAATGTTAAAGGAGTGCTCTTTCAACTTGCATTAGGATCTGTAAAAACATGTTTTTATAAAAAAAATAATAAAAAATTATAACAAAGTAATTTTAAGGACGTAAAAACCATTCCGTCTAGAGGTATAGGAGGGGTCACTTCCTGATTATTTGATATACGGCTTTACGGCTTTACGGCTTTACGGCTTTACGGCTTTACGGCTTTAGGGTCTATAAATCAAAATTTTTAGTAAAAATAAAACTATTTAAAAAAAATAAAAATAAAATAAAACTGTTTAAATACACCTAAATAAACCTAAAAATAAATAAAGTTTGAAAAAAAACTAAGATAAGTAAAATTAAAATAAATAAAAAAGTTTTAAAACAAAATAATTTTAAAAATAAATAAAATGAAATAAAAATAATAACAATAATAATAAAATAAAAATAAAAATAATAATAATATAATAATAATATAATAATAATAATAATAATACTATATATAATATAATAATAATAATAATAATAATATAATATAATATAAATAATATATAATAATAATAAATTCATAATAATATAATAATAATAATAATAATAAATAATAATAATAATAAAAATAAAAATAATAAAATAATATAATAATAAAAATAATAATAATAATAATAATAATAATAATAATAATAATAATAATAATAATAATAATAATAAAAATAAAAATAAAATAATAATAATAAAAATAATAATAATAATAATAAAAATAATAATAATAATAATAATAATAATAATACTAATGATAATAATAATAATAATATAAAATAAATTTAAATAAGTAAAGTTGAAATAAATAAATAAAAAAAATTAAAACAAAGTAATTTTAAAAATAAAATTAAAAATAAATAAAAAATAAAATAATTAAAAATTAAAATAAAAATTAAACACAAAACATAAATGTAAAATGGAACTCATAAAATAAAAATAACAAACAAAATATGTTAGATGACGTTGATAAAGAGAAAATGAGATTTGAATATAGAAATGTTAGTCTTAAACCTTTAGAAAACGAATTATCTTTGTGAGATGTAATACAAGTGACGGACGGTTATGTCAACACCTCTAAACATTTCTAGTTTCAACCCTTTGCCTATTCCATATGAAATGTCTCCAGGTATCGAACCATCTGCATAATTACAATATATAACTTCGGTAACTACGTAGTAATATCAGAACGTATATGTATACCAAGTTTCATCCCTTACGTAATCTCCAAGAAGTACCTCCTCATGTATCGAACCGTCTGTACCACTACACCTCATAACTTTGTCAGTTACGATGTTATATCACAACCTCTAAGTATAATTTTATGATTGGCTAGTTAGAGCTGTCTGTCTGTCTGCATGTTGTTCTATGTGTGTGTGTTTGTGTGTGTGTGTGTTTGTGTGTGTGTGTGTGTGTTATGAGTTATGAGTTAATATGAGTTACTTAAAGAATTGAAAACAAATCCATGTGATGAAAGTGTTGATGTACTTAAAGAAGAAAAAAAATATTTATCGTTCTCAGGTGAGACAATATGCTGAAAGAGAGAGAGAGAGAGAAGAGAGAGAGAGAAGAGAGAGAGAGAGAGAGAGAGAGAGAGAGAGAGAGAGAGAGAGAGAGAGAGAGAGAGAGAGAGAGAGAGAGATGCTGTAATTAAAAAGCTGTATGAGCCATGATTATATGCTAGGTTTATATATTTAGACCGGTTAGGTAATGATAGATAATGTTAGGTTGAGCAGCGAATATATAGATAACAACATATAAAGGTACGGTGATCCTTATTCTTTTATGCGATATATGGCTCTTGTTAGAGCGTAAGTCTATGTATTATTAACTGTTATCATCTTAAGCCATATTATATAATATATATATATATATATATATATTATAATGACTATTATATATAATATATATATATATATATATATTATATATATATATATATATATATATATATATATAAATAATAATATTTATATATAATATATATGTTGGCAGGTCAACATCCTTCCTCTTTCTTAATAATCGGGATCGTATTCCCTCTCGAAAACCTAATCAATCTTCGGCATTTCTTGCAATCTTGAGTCCTAATACCTTTCCTCCAACCACATTTTCGATCCTTCGTGACGAGCCCAAATTTCAATAGATGCTTCCTCACCCTCTTGACAGATATTTTTCCGCCACAATCCACAAAAAATATCATCAATATATGAATCGGTCGCCCTTCCAATTCCCTCGTCAATTTCTCGACTATTCTTCAAAATTTTTGTCTTACCCTCGGCCGCACTGGACAACCCAAAGCTAAAACTTGTAAGACAAAATACCTCCCCTTGGTAATCTACCAATGGTGTTTCCACACTTCCTATCGTTCTAATTTCGAAAGATTGCGGACTTTAGATCACCATTGTCTTTCCATCTCTAACTTTTCTCCATTTCCTAATTGATTCTTCACAAACCAATATAATGATCAGCTCAACTGAACCTCCAAATTTATTATTAAATTCTCTGAAAATGCACACCGGTCTCACATATTGTCCTGTTTTTTCCTTGCACAATGATCAAAGGAATACCCCCTCTCCTCCTCCCTATCCCATGGCAAAGAATTCCCTTCTTCCTATCCATTTTTCTCAATTTCCTCTCATATTTTAATTCTAGTTTGTTTCAATCATAGATCTTCCGTAGACTCCCCTATTTTGAGAGCACCGCCCTCTCCCTTCCATTCCTCCATTTTAACCTCAAAAAACTTCCGTTGACTCTCGCTGAGAAATCGCATCGTCACACCTCAAATCTCACTTCTCGGGCTTAGTTAACAAGCAACTTTTATTCCCTTTTGAAACCTTCCCAAAATGAGCCCCCCTTGTCGATGAAAACTTTCCCGAATTCTATAATTACATCCAATCCTAATATTATGTTTACTCCCGACATAATATTTTTCATCACTACAACCTCGAAGATTTTTCTATTCCATCTATTTCGATAGTCACTGTTGTATTTCCCTCACTTTCGACCCTTCTTCCATCAAATGCAACAATATTCTCTAAGCGTCCATCTCCTCTCACTAAGCCCGAGCTTACTATAGACTTAGTGCATCCAGAATCCACACCTCCAATTACTTCTTTTCCATTTAACACCTTCCCTTTTTTTAAAGAAATTCCGGACTTTGAACTCAGAGGGCTGATTCCGGCACACAACGCCCCCTCCGATCCGTTTCCGAAGTCCTACTGCATCCCTTCGAAGTGTTCCTTGGCTCACATTGATACATATTAGATTTGTTAATTTGTTTTATCGAACGCCCACTACATTTCTTTTGTAGAATGAGGTCCTTCTCACACCGATAACCCTTCACTGACCTCGCTCTGTAATTGGTTTCACCTTATTCCATTCTATAATCTTCTGCGACAGTCTCCGATAAATTGACCGACGTCTCATTGGCGTTCCCATGGGGCTCTCACCCTGACAAGATATTCTATGTTGGCAGCAGGATCTCTCCCCACGTTGACCATCCACGCCCTTATTTCTCTTAAAACTTTCCGGTAATGTGCAGTTCACTAAAGCTCTCTCTTTATAATACTTCTACTCTCCCGTTAGCCCCAGCGCTTTTGTCAGTTCTTCTCTAAATCTGCACACACATCTATTGGTTCTCTCCTTTTCCACTTCTTCTCACAGAGTTTCCTGAAGGCTACAAAAGGATCCTCTCCAAAGACTTTCTATTTATTTTTTTTTCTCTTCTGTAGAACTCTTATGTTCTTCGGGCATTTCAAGGAAAACCGCAAAAGTCCTGTCCCTCCAAAAGCATAAGGTTAAAATAAATTCTTTCTATTCTTTATTTTCTGAGATCTTTAACCACATTTCGAACTTCAGGAGCCCATGCTTCTATGTCTGATTCTCCGTTAAATGGTTTTAACTCACATAAATAATCTTTCAACCGCTATAAGCCATGGCTTCTGCTGATTCTTTCTATACTGCCCGATAGCTTGTAGGAATAGAAAATGTACGTCGGTCCAAAGTTTATTAAAAAGACGATCAATCATGAAAATACAATTCCTAAAATAGTAAATTGTCTTATCTATATTACATTTAGTTAGCACAATACTAAATTGTGGAGCACAATTTCTTCATTCCAGACGTACTGCTTATGTCAATAGTACCACAATTATTATTTTATTATTATTATTAATTATTATTATTATTATTATTATTATTATTATTATTATTATGTATTAATTATTATTATTATATTATTTTATTATTATTATTTTATTATTATTATTATTCTTTAACTTTAATTATTTGTTTACTATTATTATTTTAATATTTTATTTTTAATATTATTATTATTATCTATATTATATTCATTATATTAGCTATTATTTTTGTTATTATCTATTATCTATATTATCTATTATTATCTATTATTACTTATCTTTTTCATAAATTATTATTATTATCTCATTATTCCACCCTCCCCTATCTCATTATTCACCTCCTAACTTATATTATTATCTATCTCATTATTATTACTTATTAATTATTGAATTAATTACCTTATTATTATTATCATATTATTATTATTTTTATTATTTTGATTATGTGATTATGCTATTTTTATTTATGTATTTTTAATATAAATTATTATTATATATAGTATTATATAATATTATTATTATATTATTATTATTATTATTATTATTATGATTTTTATTTTATTATTTTATTATTATTTTTTATTTATTTATTTTTATTTATTTTTTTTATTTTTATTTTTTATTATTATTTTTTTATTATTTTTAATTGATTTTTTACTATTTTTTATTATTATTTTTTTTATTATTATTATTATTATTATTATTATTATTATTATTATTATTATTATTATTATTATTATTATTATTATTATTATTATTATTATTATTATTAATTATTATTATTATTATTATTATTAAATTATGTATTATTTATTATTATTATTATTTTATTATTATTATTATTGGTTATAGATTTATAAGACTATTTCAACAATCTTTTAGTAATTTTATGTAATGTTCATGCTAAAATTATTATTATACAAATAATTAAAATTAATTATGACTTCAATCAGTTGATCATAACTTTAATCGTCTACTCAATGGATCACAGATAAGGGGGGTGGGGAAGGTGTCTAATTTATTATTTTATTTTTTTTTTTTTTTTTTTTTTTTTTTTTTTTTTTTTTCTTTTATTTCTTTATTTATTTCTTTATTTATTTATTTATTTACTTATTTATTTATTTATTTTTTTATTTAATTTTTTATTTATTTTTTATTTATTTGATTATTTTTTTTTTTTTTTTATTTTTTTTATATTTTTTTTTATCATTTTTTTTTATTTTTTTTTATAATTTTTTATCATTTTATATCATTTTTTATCATTTTATTATTATTATTATTTAAAAGGTAGAAATGTTCATATTTTTATTATATTAATTTATTATTATTATTATTATTATTATTATTATTATTATTATTATTATTATTATTATTATTATTATTATTATTATCATTATTATTATTATTATTATTATTGGTTTTAGATTATAAGACTATTTCAACAATCTTTTAGTAATTTTATATAACGTTCAAGCGAAAATTATTTTTATGTAGAGTTTATGCAAATAATTGTTTAATTATGACTTCAATCAATTGATCAAAGCTTTAATCGTCTAATCAATAGATCACAGATAATAGGTTAGGGTAGAGAAGGTGTCTAATTACCGATTGATCAATTGATTAATTGATTTTATACTTTTAGTACTTTAATGTTTTCGGCAAAGAAACTGGTTGTAACCAAAATTATGTGAATGATTTAGGAAGGAAATTGAAAAAATACAAAATATCTCTCGTTGAAAAGAAAATATTAAAAGTTGAGAGCGGACGTACTGAAAAGAGAGTGGAAAAAGAAAAGAGAAGATTCAGAAGAAAGGAATTAGAGAAGAGAACCAAGAAACACAAGAGCTGCCTACGAGGAGATGAGTTTTGAGAAAATATTTGATGAGACTGCGCAAAAAACTT
>JABUQX010010874.1:0-10000 GCA_015478945.1 Trachelipus rathkii
ACTTTGAAGCGCGAATCTTAAATGGCAGCGAATGAGTATGGCTCAGATTTCTCGATGTTCACATACTGCATGAGTTGATCATCTCCTTACAAATATATATCAATGTATTCAAGAAAACTCTGTCGTGTGATTATATAATTATCTGTGATTTTCTGATTATGATTATCTATTACGACAATTATGTGATTATCTGTCTCTGAATTTTCCAATTTTTTTTAGTAAAGCGTCGCATGGAAAATTATATGATTCTTGCAATTAATAATATTGATGTCGTTCTTCACAACTCATTTTAAAGTGAATAACAAGGGACAAATGTTTCTTAAATATTTTTTATGAGAAAATCCCTCCCACACACGGAAAGCTTAATCAATGATAAGGCATTACTGAACTCATCTGAGAGAGAAGGATTTATTTATAACTGCGAAAGCTTGATAGAAGTTGACCAGGAAGCTGGTACCAAATGGTAGATATAAGTAAAAAATAATCTGGTTGTTAAGAGTATTTCTAACGAATCCAACAAAACTTAACTTAACGCAACCTAACCTAACCTGTCCTAACACTGACATCTCTATTTGATTATAGTTAACAGGTCCAATCAGCTATAACTTCATGTTTATAACATAATATTAATATCTTGTCGATATTCGATAACTATTATCGATATTTCAATATTTACCCACCACTCACTGGTAGGTGGTAGGGGGTACGGGGAGCTTTTAAACCAGAGAGAAAATTCCTTAAATTTGTACCAGGTGGAGATTTTAACCTAATTTTGGCTTTACAGGATAAACCTGCTTCAGAATTTAAACAACAAGGGTTGTTCAAATCACCAGTTGAAATGGTTCGAATTCCAAAATAGTGTGAGGACTTTTCATATTTAAGCAACTTAGAGGAATGTGTTTGTTATATATTTACAAAAGAAGGCATTGTTTCATAACTCGACTCTGTCACACAAATATATAATATATTAGCTCAGTATAATATATATATATATATGATATATATATATATATATATATATATATATACTACTCAATATCATATATATATATATATATATATAATATATTAGCAAACTTAATATAATAATATAATTAATAAAACCCACCCTACAAACCAATAATTTCCTAATATATATAACGTATATATATATTATATATATAATATATAAATATATTATATATACTATTTATATATATATATATATTATATATATAAATATATATATATATATATATATATATATATAGATCATATATATATACCTATATTATATATATATATATAATATCATAATTATATATATATATCAATATATTTAACTAGGGGACTATATCAGTGCAACACTAATATATAGTATATATATATATATCATATATATATATATATAATATATATATTAAACTATATAATATATACTATATATACTATATATATAGATATATAGTAAGTAATATATAAATTATATTATATATATATATATATGCTCTAATACTAATATATATATAATACTATATTATATATTTTGTGGTGTGTGACCGATTGTGTCGTTGCTTCAAAACTTTACGGACAATAGCCAATATCTATCGATAGACGTCCCAATGCCATTAAATTTGATTTTAGCTATTGACACTTCATTATTACTATTTCAAAATCTCGCCCTTCTCATAATTACTCTACGACTCAGCTTACGCCTCCATTTAAACGTCCGAAACTTCGATTGTCAGCATGATTTACTGCGCAACATAATTGCCACCCGCTACACATCAAAGGCAAATATCGGTATTATAAAACTCCTGTATTACAACTGCTTACTGCTAATTATATCTATTTGAAACAATTTACGATTCACCACTGTTATAACATAGAAGGCAATACTATATATATATACTATATATATATACTATTATATATAATATACTATATATATACTATATATACCTATATATACTATATAATATAGTAATATATTATATAATATGTACTACTACTATATACTACTATACACTATATATATTTTAAGACCTCGATGCCAAAAAAGTCATTTTGAACAAACAATTTTTAGTTTTTCCAACAAGGCACCACTCCGGCCAATCTTGCTTCTGATATTGTTTAAAAAACAACATTGCGGTTGCAAAATTTCTAGGCGGGATTGAATAAACCCTTAGAGGTGCTACCAACGAGATATCAGAAATATATTGTTCGCTTGATTTTCACCACTACCCATCCAGGATCACAGCGTATAGGCGCGGTTCAACTTTTTTTTAAAGTGGAAGTTTCCCCCATGAGGCAATATAATAACACATACAGTTCTCATCCTGTTTTATTATATTATCTTCCTTATCTGATGTTAAGAATGTCTTTCTTCGTTTTTGCTCGGCAATAGATTTCCTTGAATGATGTTATACTTTGAAGGACCGGCGCGCGTACTGTTTCTGCTCGTTCATCATTTGTTATCACGTTTGTTGTATTCTTGGTATTCAGCCGCACACCCCCTCTCCTGCAGTATCATTTCACTTTTAGCTCTCTTACGATTTCTCCTTGCTCTTCAAGACTATTAGCTCTCGTCATCATTCCACTCTGAAGCATCTTTGTCTAGAAATGTGTGATGCGCAATGCATAGTCTATGTCAAAGAATCGTTTTGTGTTGGCTGTAACGAAATCCTGCAATTGTTTTTGAGATACTGATTCAGGATTTATGCTTGCTCTTTTTTCCGGTCTGAATCCCTTGCCTTCCTTTTAGAGCATGCCTCATTTATTGTTTTGTCCTCAAGCAAAACCTCATGAATCAAAAATTGCCCAAGAGCAACAAGATCTCCTCAGGAAGGTGATTACAAATGCCTCAAAGACTTTATTTAATAGGCAGCACTTGCCAATGGTGGGTATCATCGTTTTCTTGTACTTTCGCAAAGCCTTTTTTAGAGATCAAATCGAGACCTGAAGCACTGATCGCTCATGGATCGTGAACCACCGATCTAATATATACCTATTGTTGTAAAAAACAGGGAAATTCACGCCAGTCCTCTTTCGTCTCTTGGACGTCAGGCTTAAACTGTTTCTTAAAACATCCATATCGACCACACTCCTATTAATACAGCGTAAATCTGCCTTAGACAAATCCCACACGTGCCCCTTCATGCATATGCTCCCGGGACTTTAAATCTTATTCCTGATGTCGGAGTGTTACCAAGGGAAAACAATGTAGCTCGAGAACATTCCTTGTAATCATTAAGAGGGTGGTGTTTCTGAAGTTGCGCTTCAACAAATGTAACGGTATCACCAGCTTTCTGTTATTTTCTCTTTGATGACAGGGTTCTCTGCGGCTGTTTGGTACTTTGTCGTCTCAATTTTCACTCACGCCGATTTATAAATCCCTTAAAAAGAGTAATGTCAGGTCCAGAGGAAGCAGGTAAAGAGACAGAAACTGCTGTGCTTCCAATGTTAATTCTAAAATGTGATGGCGACAAGCTAGCCACAGCATGTGTTTACCCATTTTTTGCTCTAGTAACATACAGGCACCACTCCTATTACCTGTGTTGGCTGGAGTGGTGTCAAAGGACATGCATTTGACTTGCTTAGATATATCCCATTGCAATACTAATTGACATACAGCATCTGCAATATTTTTACCTGTTCCACGGGTAAGCTTCGGAACGCCAAGAAGCTTATCGACACATAGTCCAGAAATTAGGACTGGCAGTCATTCGATATATTTATGACCGGTAATATCTTCCATTAATTTGCCATCCCAATGTCTTACTGATGAATAGCTGATGCTATATTTTTCACAGTTGTCATGACCAAGAGCTTCTACTGCTGGGATCAAGATTTGTGAAGCAGATCTGTCACTTATTTTTGATAGCATCAAGAGCTGCAAGCATGGATGTGTCCATAGTTTCCCTCGTTTTGGCTTTGATTTCGTTCCTCTCGACGTTGGATGGCTCGATGAGGTTCTAACACATTTATTCTCTTATCTGATGATGAAACTATTGTTCATTGCGACCCTGGCATGTGCTTGAACTGACAACCGCAGCTACATCAAACCGTTGTGCCTTCCCTTTTCTCTTCTGCTTAACAAGCAACTGACTCCCGCTCTCGTGGCAATCTTTTCTTTCCGTAATAACGTTTTATCCACTCCAACCATTTTGCCTTTTTCTTCCCGTTGGGAGCATCAAAAACGGCACGATCTTCGTCCTATCTGTATTCTGTCAAGAGCATTTGGCATGCCCAATATTCAAACAAGATTATCTAAGTCGTTTTTCCATCTCTCTTGTTTTCCATCTCTCTGGTTTCTGAACCAGACCACATGACTTGTTTCTTCTTATTATTTCTGTTCTCTTTATAATTTTCCCCATTTCATTGTGAAAGTTTCTTTATTTTCTTCGGGGACGCACCATGCATCGTTCAGCACCAATGTTGGGATGCCGTGCATTTGTCCCCACACTGCCATACGTCTACGCAGTAGCACAGAGCGGCATTTTCACCTGGTGGTTTTTTGTTCAAGTTTGCTAGTTCAATACACATACATGGCCCACCTGGTTTCCCCTTTGATGGGGAGGTGAGTCCTCTTTCAGAAACTTCTAGTAGTATGTGAAAATAGAGCCAACATATCCGTTGTACGACGTGTATGCCTTCCATATTTAAAACCAGCATGGCACATACCTACACAGAGTCACACGCCCGACGAAGGTACCTAATGTCTACGATACTGCTCGTCACCAATCAAGACGTAAACCATAAAAGCTGTTAAGCGGTTGCTATTTCTTTAGTAAGTAGAACTGTAAGTGTTCGGCAATTACCAATTTCCACGAAATGTATATAGTAATCTGTAACTTTCTGTTATGTTTTTGCTATTGCTTTATATTTTGAATATTTTTAGCTTGTTGAAAAACAAATTAATAAATACTATATTAGGTTTAGCGTGCTACTATTTGTAAAACCGTACTCCAAGCACTTTCCATCTGAAATTTCTAATGGTGAAAGAAGCCTCTAAAAGTTATTCAATTGAGATGAAATTTTGCACAGAATATTTTTTTAAGACAATAAACATAGTTTAGAGGGTGTCCTGAACATTCAGAATCGGCTCGAGCTTTTTGCAGTCAATCTTAAATTATATAATATATATATATTATATATATTATATATATATATATATATATATATATAATATATACATATAATATATATATATATATATATAATATTATATATACTTATCTTATATACTAATATACTATATATATATTGTGTTTGTGTGCTGCTGTGTGTGTGAGAGAGAGAGAGAGAAGAGAGAGAGAGAACAGAGCAGAGAGAGAGAGAGAGGACGAGAGAGAGAGAGATGAAAGACTCAATAGACAGAGAGCAGAGAAGAGAGAGAGAGAGAGAGAGAGAGTGTAGTGTGTTTTGTGTGTGTTTTAAATTATAACTTGGTTTTTCTTAGAACAACGTTCGTAGATCGATTGAGTTATTAGTTTGAAAAATCTTTCGTGTTAATCGGAAGATTGTATAAAACTTGAGAGAAAAAGTTGAACATTTCTTCCTCTCCCTTGTTCCTCTTCCCTTCCTCCTCCTCTTCGATTTCTCTTTCCATTATTTTTGTTTTCTTCTCTTTTTCTTTTCTTCGGCACTTATATAATATACATATACTTAGAGGGTGAGGTGGCTATAATAATATATATTATATATAATATATATATTATATAATAATATATACCTATATATATATACCTATATACTATAATATATATATATATATATATATATATAATATATATTACTATACTATATATCGCTGCTGACGTTGATATACTGGCAAAAGTCGAAAATTTCCAAATTTGCTTTTATTATAGATTAAAAGGTTTACAATTATGCTTCTCTTTTATCATGTAAAACTGAATATTGATAATTCTATCAATTTTCCGTGGGAGGGCAGTTTTTCCGCTATCCACTTGACTTAGTTTTATAACAACACAGGCACATCTTTGGGTTGTCATTCCAACCCACTTATTTTTTTAAAACTTACACAGTCAAGAAAAAGGAAAACGTAAAAGATACATCATTCTCCTTAATTATGCCATCTCTATTACAAAAGACACTGATCTTCTGAACTCCAGGGGTTGCCAACCTTGTGCCTCCATAAAAAGTTACTTTATCTTAAAAATGAAGAAAATAAAAGTTACTGAAGAAATTAAAAAAGTTTAGTGAGAAATTCGCTAAATTGGCAACACTGATGGCTGTCTAAGCCAATTATAATCATGTCTCCATTGGCGTCTCTATTGTATTAGTAGTATGGTATTAGTTGATCATAAAAATAGAATAATTTCAAAAATGGAGCCTTCAAAATCAAATCCTGTTTTAGTTCCACATATTTGTGCGAATCTTTATTTTCCAAAATGAACATTACAAAATCAAAAATCAGATCTCAACTTAGTAATGCCAACCTTGATAATTGTTTACGATTGGGATTATCATCCTACACTCGAAGCAACACCCAAAAAATCAAAGCGAACGCACCAGCAAAGCAAAACACAACACAACAACACACAACAAACCCACCAACCCGACCACAACCACACACAAACACCACAACAACGCAACGCACAAACCAACCAAACCCAACCACAAAACACCAACAACCAACACAGCCCATCGGACAAACAGCCATCCGACACACCGAACCAAACAACAACACCAGACGACACACAAACACAAGACAAACTCCACAACACCCAAACAACACAAACACATGAAAGAACCACCACACACACCAACCACCTCCACAACAACACACAACACAACAACACAACCCACACACACCCCAACCCCCAACAGCCACCACACATATCACCCGCCCAAACGCACACCGCAACACCCGCACTTCATCCGTCCCGTCAGCACTATATCCCAGATCCGCTCCCCCTCCACACACTCATCAACAAACCACACCCAAATAACAGACGTGAAAGCATCGGAACTGCATCGAGCAGGACACACAACACAGACGCGGTAAACGAGCACCACATGAGAGACAAGAAGCGGATCAACAACTCAGCTCAGAGAACCGAATACACTGCTTCAGTCCCCAGAATCCTACAGCACCAACCACCATCACGCCAGACCACAAGCAGCAACCCATCTGACAACAGCTCACCCCCACCCGCCCCACTCAACTACACATCTCGGACCCCCCACAAGCTCACTCAACAAAACACACAAACCACCAAAGAACTCTCACAATCACACTCACCGTTAATACACGACTGCATCAAAGACGACCGATCTACTTACGCCCGCACACACGCAGATTCACCACCCCGCACGCCCCAAAGCTAAACCCCAATCCAAGAACTACCCACCTCAACACCTACACAAGCCCATCAAACACAACCACCCACAACACACCCCACTCAAGCATCGAACAACACATCAAACCGCATCAAAAACCCGAAGCACCAATCCAACAACTCAACTCGAACACACCCTTTCACACCCCCCAACCCACCCTCACGAACCCGAACCACAAAAGAAACAATCCCCCCCACTAGCCCTCCACCCACAAACAAATACCCAAACACAACCGCAACCACACACAACCCCACACAACCACCTCCCCCCCCACCCACACAACATCTCCCACATACACGCACACACGCCCACACCCCACCACCCCCACTCCCCGAATCGCCCCCAGACCAACCAACCCGAGACAAGGTACGCAAGCGCCAACCCCCCCCACAGCCCACCCCCCCCCCCAACACAAACCACCCCCACCCCCCACCCCCCCACACCACCCCCACCCACCCCCACCCCCCACCCCCACACCACCCCCCCCCCAAGACGCGCCACCCCACCCGCCGCCCCCACCCCCCACAACCGAGCCACACCACCCCCAGAACCCCCACCCCATAACCCCCCACCCACTCAAACCCCCCTCCCCCCACCCCGCCACGCTACCCTCGACCTCACACACCAACAACTACGCAAACAGTCACCGCCCGCCACAACCACACTACCGCACTCTAACTCATCCCCCACGAAGCGATATGGAACAACTACACAACTACCACACCTACCACGAACAACCAACTTTCAAAAACGCATCCTACCAGTAGCCTACATGCCGCCAACCAATCATCACCACGCCCGCGCCTACCGCAACCCCCCCACACGCCCGATCTGGAAACCGCCACAAGCAAACACAGCCCCAACCAACACCCCACACACACAACACGAAACGCACACAAACAACACCCAACAAAGAGAGCCACGAAAGCACCGAGAGGCAGCGAACACGCGCAGCACCACACGAACCACTACCCTCACTACTGAGACTGAAGCACCGCAGCGGCTGCAATCATGATACAACAGACCACACACACAACCACAACCAAAGATACAACACGGAAACACCCACCACACACACGCAAAGACAGACCACCCCACACCACACACACCACCCACACACGACACACCCCACACCCAACACAAAACCCACACACACACGAGCGAGAGGCAAACACACCGCACCCCAACAACACACCCAACAAAACCCAGCCCACAACCACCACCACCACGCCACCACACACACCACACACAACAGCAGAAGAGAAGCAGCACGGCCAAAACACCGCACGCAACCACCCGGCAATAACCCCCCACACACAACCCAGCAACCCAACCCCACACCACAACAAACAACAAACAAACACCACCAACACACAGCAGCCGCACAGCACAACCCACCAACCCCCAACCAACGCACCCACACCCAACGCCAACCCACACACAACCAAACCCACACGCGCCCGAACACAGACCAGCCACACCAACACCCAACCAACCAACACCACAAAAACACCACAACCAAACCCAACCACAACCCACCCGCAACACCACCCAAACAAACACCCACAACAACCCCCACCACACACACACCCACCGACACACCAACCGACCAACACACACAAACACCCAACAAAACACCAAATCCGAATATCCCTAAACACACACACCAAATAACAGCCACACCACCACAATACTCATCTCCCATACACCTCCCAACCACTATAAATGCGAGCATAATTAGCAAATGAAATGCAGTGTCAAAGATCCCACTGATTCTGATAAAAACAATAAATATCATATTTCATGTTATAGTTAAATTGCCGTATCATATAATAAAACACATAATTCCATCCTATTCACATACTTATTTTATAACTTCTTTTTTTTCGAAAATACACCCCCAGGTCCCTTTGCGGCCCCCGCTAATACTTTTTCACGCTAATCTCGAAATGCGTGCCGCGCCACAACAAGGCTTTTGGTAGCCCCCTGCTCTATCATTACCCACCTCTGTTCAAGCCGAGCAGCCTCGTGCACCCAGTCTTATCCTCTATATATTTTCTGTCCGAACTCTTCCTTGACTCTCCAGACCCCTTAACTGCTATGCTCAATCTTTCTTATACATGTATTCCAATTTCAATATCTGAAACACACTGTTTATCTGTTTTGCCATCTTTCTTTGACTTCCACTTTACAAACTCCTCTGTATATCGGAGCACTGTCGCTTCTTTGACTTAACATTCAATTTATCACCCAGGTTTTTTTTGGTCACAGTTTTAGTAACTGTGATTTTTGTGTAACTGAAAAAACCTAAAAACTCGCATTTATATCTGCCTTACCTATAATCAGTTTAATTAATAATTCGAGACATTTATTTAGATATTCTGAATCTACTCGACATAATATTCCTTTTTTTTATTTTATTAGACTTTTACTTCATTACAAATTTGTCGAGTAGTTTCCCTTTTTGACTATCTATAATTTCGGAATAGTGATAACCCCGCGCGACACGCTCATTATGAGTCATTTTCTCGAAACCCAATGATTGGCACAACTCAAACGACCCTCAACAAACCCGGTGCTTGGGCTAATTAATGGCACGTTAATTGTGAGATTTTGGATAACTTGAATTTAAATATTTCAAAAACAATTACTATAT